>QNGE01002538.1:51521-100738 GCA_008508345.1 Paragonimus westermani | reverse complement strand
TCACCGTAAACCCTAACCTGAGCTGAGGTATGGGAATAGAGTGCCGACAGTATGTTCACGTACTTAGTCGGCACACCTCTGCGTTTGAGCGACTCTAAAAGTACAGATCGATCCACTGAATCGAGCGCACCTTTATAGTCGAGAAACACAACAATTGTTGGCCGGCAGTACACATGACGCTGTTCCAAAAATTGACGAAGAATGAAAATGTGATCTACACATCCCCGCTCGGGGCGAAACCCTGCCTAATGTTTACCTCCCGAGCTGCAGTGAGTCGGCGAACTATAATGGATGCTAGAACCCTAGAAATGACTGGGGTCAAACTAATTCCTCTGTGGTTTTCACAAGAGCCCCTCGCTCGCTCAGCTATATCACTGTTTCAAGTGGACTGTCATTTGGCATAATTTCTGACCACATTCTTCTACTGGTATTCGAAGCTTTTGATAGATATACTACCGAGATTCTTCTTTGACCCGTTAGTTGTTTCAAACGAATAGTGTGTATCTCATAGCGTTGCCGAAAGTTTCGTTAAAACCAAATTTGCATGAACATCCATTTTCACCATGTCGCTGGTAATTTTGTATAAAAAAAAGAGCAGAGTAGTTGCGTATTTAATGGAAGGATTGGCGCTCATTCAACAACTTCGGGTGCATTTGAATTCAGTGCACCATAAATCACAGTCTTTCAGGTGTTATTGTTGAGGCTTTTTATCAGTTACCGCGCCTACTGGTTAGACATCCACTCATCCATAGAGTGTGTGAACTTATTGCTGTCATCGGTGTTGCTGTTGTCGTTGTTGTTACTGATGATAAGGTTATTCATGTTGCGGAATTTGTTCAATTGACTAACGGACTGTTTGCACGTGACTCTCTAATGCAAGATAACGACGACAGTATGTGTGTGTGTGCGTGCGATTCCCAAAGTCAAATAAGGTGGAGCATTTGACACTTGGAACTCACTGATTTGCACGAATCCATTGTTTGAGCAGTTCAGGTTCTCCGACTCTCACAAACAAATGTAATCCATCTAGGACCATGGCTTTTGGTAGCTCCAGTCTCATTTCTTCTGCATACTGAGTACGTTCGGCGTTCAGAAGAGCGACTGTATTGAGAAGCTGTCGCAGATAGCACACGGACAGCTGTTCTGCCTTGTATGGACACGGCATACCTGATTACATTGTATAGAAACAATCAAAATTATGATAGTAGATGATAAGCAACGGTATAGACGAGATAATCACGTCAGGAAGGCGATGCTGCAGAATCTCAACTAATATTTTATCACCTGGCGACCCTAATTGTCTCACAACATATCAACAATGTGTTCGTTTCAGGGTTCTCCTTTTGATGATCGGTTTTGTTTTACTGAAATACGAGCAAATCGTGGAACAGGGGAGGTAGTGGCACTGTCTATAGTGAATCGATACAAAAATTTGATCTACCTGGCCGTGTCGGGACTCTAGTTTTGCAGTCTAACTCCCCGGCAAGTTCGTGATAACTGTTCTCCGTTGGTAATCCCAACCCGATACTCCAAGATCAGGCTGATGTTCGTTTACAATAAAACCTAAATCTTGAAATCAAAAATACACGCTTTCTGTCCACGATTTTGTGTCGTTCAAGGTAGAGAGCAGTTCGCTTGCCTTTATGAATTTCCAACACCTTTGCAATAAGGCGGACATACGGGCATGAACTGCACAGGTGGATATGTTATTTGATCCAAAACATTTCTATCCATATGCTCAGGCCAGCACTAATACAAGATCGGTTTTGTCCAGTAGAAACACTTCAACTGAGATTCGAAGCGGTAACCGTCGTTTAGGCAGATGCAGCCTTCGGACAGTCCATCCACTTTATTAAAAATGCTACATGAGATCAGCAGAGCAGCGTTAATGGGTCGAATAGGGTGGAATCCCTCTACCATTCAGTCAAACGAAGCGGAACTGTGCAGAGAAGGTTTGATAATTGAGTGATTAGAGGATGATATTTCTATGTCATCAAATTCTCACATCCGTGCTTATAATTAGCTGAAGCAAGTCATCAGATAATTACAAGAGCAATCCCAGAAAACCCTTATAAGGCGATGTTTACAACACACTAAAAAGAGTTAAGGACTTCTGAGAATGATCGATAACATGAAAATTAAAACGTAGAAACTAGGATGATACCGATCACGGCTAGGTACTTTTGGAACTCATGTTCTCATGCATTACATCATTGTGGTTTCACGCTCACGGGGACGCAGTCATTGTCAACTGCTACACTGAGGTGCATTGTGTCTGTCTCCTTCATCCGGTTGCAAGTGTTTAACTGGAACTTGCAATCAGGCACTCGTTTAACTGTGAATCACTTGTGGCCATACACTCTTGGTTAAACAACGAACAGACACTTTCTACGCTCATCTAGCCCAAAATGTACACTAATGCTCATCCGCGGACATATCAAATACTCAGGAACAGTTGTCATCAAACTTCTTTGGAAATCGCCGGACCCTAAATATCGGTTTGCAGGAATTTTCCCAAATTTACTTTATCCTTCAGCATTGTTAGTATAATTGGTCTGTGTCAAATAACGTTGATTTCTTAATCAGGCGAATTTTGTACTAGCCCACCTCATCCGGCACGGTTCTGTCTGAACGGACGGTGTATCCTGAGTTCCGCACATCTTTAGTTGATTCATATTGTTGAAAGCTACATTTTGGAATTTGGGAATGTTCACAATATCATTGAGCGGACTATCTTAGAACTTTTGCAATCCCACTCTTGTATATGATTTCGTGCGATGAAATCGTGACTCGTTTGCATGTTTCTCCTACCCAGATGAACAGCAAACTTCTGGCATTGAATCAAACGAATCACTGACTGAATGAGTGATCAGTACCAAAACCTGTGCAATGACAACCCAATCGAATTACTCCTTTTAATTTGGGTAAGTGGAATTTCAACCGGAACGTATATAGAAATGCGAAATAACGTAAATCACATCGTCAAGTCAGGTTTCAACTGGCTAATCGATGCTAACGATCTCTGACTATCTTTTTTCTTCTAAACATAAAGTTCTATCACCGTTTGATGAAGAAGTTGAGAACTTTCCAGTTCTTGGTGTGTATTCTGTAGTTTTGGTTCTTAGTGAATGAATGCTATGCAAGCAGTCTGACAGCTTCTACAACTCGGATATTCAAGTCGACCAAATTCGTACAAAGAATTGAATAGGACAGCATAATCCTTGCACGTACATGATGACCAGAGCTCCAGTTTAAGTGAGAGCAAACAGATGTGCCGTATCTTATCGTTAAGAATATCAAAACTTTAGAAAAGCGCTATTATTCAAAACCCGCCGACAAAAGAATTTAATTTGGAGTGTTAAGTGAAACTGTGTATGTGACTTCCAACTTATGACGCTTTACACAGCTACTCATAGGATACTAAGCAAATTCAACTTCTAGAATATCTGTCGTTGTGATTTAGACTCTTCTGATCGTTGTTATTCAACGACCGTTATTTTGTACGGCATTTTTCTAACATTTCATTGGCATTAATTACCTACCCGGGTGATATGGGAATAGAATATATAAGTGCAACACGACTGGTTAGCATCGTCGGCTGAGTGAATCCTGTATTGCGAGTGCACTCGCACAGGACATCGATATTTACTCAGACAATTCTAGCATACGTCTGACAAGCCTATATGGAGGCTAGAACAGCTGACTAGGTGTTACCGCGCTCACGCTATGACCGCTGAGTGGAGACTAGTTTCACTGTCAGTCGTGAGATATTCACCCGTTGAGTTTTTGCTAAATGATCACAATGAGACACAGTTCAAAAATATTGATCACACATCAGGTTAGTAACTATCCAAAAGACAAGTATAACTGAAAAATCTGTGTTCATGTGGTGAACACCGAATCGATTAAATACCTGTTCGATCTCCCCAACACAATGAACAATCTAGCAGTGGACCAATTCGGCAACGCTCTAGGATACAACACTAGTATTGAATAAATGGGTTCAATTGTATATCTTCCGCTATTCCTTAGGTGTTTCGGAACAATCTCATTGCAGCTTATGACGCTGCATGTGCAACTGATGTTATTCAGTGACAGACTTTGATTTCCTTAATACTGGTGTACATAAATGAATTCTCGTTGCAGTCGCTTAGAAAACAATTGTTTAAGGCAGTCCGAGTTTTCCTCCAAGGGTACAAATTTCGGTGCGAGTCTCAGGGCTACTCAAGTTTGTTAATTTTAAATGTTTCATTCCACTAGTTTGATCACATAAAGTTGACGTTGCATAGCTAAAGGTTGATCAGACATACATTACAAACGTAAGCTTGAGTTTCTGTTGCCAACAACAGGTGCTGAGATCTGACTGTCCCGAACCAAGCTGACAACTTTTGCCTTGATTCAAAAACGTCAAAAAATCACCAAAAGGTCTGTCGCTTGCCCCATGTTTTGTCAGATCGTAGGAATATAGGGTAAGTGTCACATTGGTCGAGTCATTCAGCAACAATTCTCTTTTTTAAAACTTATGTGAGAATGGTTGTTGCAATTAGTAACGTATCCTATAAATCAATAAATTACCACGGAATGCCATCAACCATGTTGGATTTACTGTGACATTCCGAAAAGCAAAAATATTGTTAAACTGTCAAACCATCTGGAATTTCAGACGATTCATCTGGCACAAGTAACTCTTCTGTCTTTAAGAGCACCACCGGAGAAAATTCTTCCACGAATGTAGATTTTAGACTTTTGATAAAACTGAACACCACCCACACTGGGTCACAGCTCTTGCATTCAGACAGGTCATTCGACCAGCTCGTTTCTCTGAGGTTACTGGAGTTACGGTTACCCCGCTAGTGTCAAGAGTATAAAACCTTGATTGCAAATTTCCTTTAGGAAGAGAACGTGAAGTACTGGTTAGCTGTAACGGAGAAACTTGTCTCCAGTTCTTTTCGAAACGGGATAGCTACACAGGTTCTTCGGTTCTGTTTGGTATTGTCTATCAATACTTACCGTTTTCAGTGGGTTTGTCCAGAAGAAATGAACGACGGAATCCATACACTATAACTCTAAACGGTAGCTATGAGTAAATTATAGTCTACTGGCTCTTGTCATTAAGTGACTCATGGTGTTTGACTCCAAGATTATTTTTTGTGGGAATATTATATTTCAGGGCCATGACAGTTTAAGGGTAAGTGGAGTTAAATCAAACGTTACTCAGAAGTAGCCGCTCTATCTCCAGTCTTCTTTACCCGAACCGAGATACTAGACACAAATTTCACTCTTGTACGAAATTTTAAGTTAATCACATTTCAACAACAAACACCGCCATATGTTCCTCTGAAGCATCCAGTTGGAACACTATACGTTTGAGTGCGCATAAATTGCGGCCTAATAATCGTACCTGAACACTTAGTCGAATTCGCGAATTTAATTGGCCGCCTACAGAGTTTGTGTAAATATGAAAGTTGTAACCACTTATAAATGATTTTCAGTTTATATGAACAAACTCCCTCCTTCCAGATCAGTATGGATCGATTTCTTTGAAGGGTACGGTACTAATGTTAGATCCAATTTTCTGAGGATGTCCTGTTCACGGCTTCAAGGGTAGATTGGCCAAAGGATGGGGACTGTGTGCCATAGTGTCTCCTATTGTCTAAGAGCTATGAGATCGCACTCAAACTCTACTACAGATTCTTACGCTAGATACCAATTAAATGTAATTACCTTAATCAAGCTTATCGACGCAGTGTTCAAAATATCTATGTGATCAAACCATGTGAAGTGGATTGCTCAGAACTTATCACGTGATTATGGTCACATCAAACAAACTGACACACAAAAAGCAGATAAGACTGTTTGGTCAACTTTACCTTTGATACTGTTAAATATTGCAAAAAGCAATTCACTATCCTGCATGTAGTTTACTGACTGGTAGATAACTTGTTCGACCTTGTTAGCATGAATCAACCGGATAATCTTCGTCAAAATAGGACTTTTGTGTGGAGCATTGATCTGTAAGTTCGTGTTGGTTACCAAAAGCTGAAAACGTAGTATTATGGCTCAAATGGAGTAGAGTCGCCAATAATTACCTTTTCGGATGTGGTAACGTTAGATTTCTTGGACACATTGTTTGGAATGTTCAGTGCGTTCAACTTAGACTTGGCAATTGTTTCACCCAATGCCATGACCAATTTCTCTTCTAATCCTTTGGTGTGTGGTTCAGTGTTTTTAACTTGTAAGATGGTTTTTGCAACAAGCAAACGTTCAGCGAATTGTCTCATGAACAGATTTTCTCGTTTCTTTTCCAAAATGACATCAGTCAGCTCAGCGACTTCCTGTTTCAATAAACTCTGTTTGAAACAATTCACTTTTTGTTAACAGAGGATAAACATACAATATGAGCTTTTGAGACGAAACCGCTGCTTTGCTGTGCCATCAGTATATTCTTACTTTCCAAAAGACGCTGACGAACTGATTTCATCTGGTGCGGATTTGTGAAGTCGTTCACACCTAAATCCAGCTGATTGCGCAGTTCCAATAGTTGCTGGCTGTGCACTTGATGAGTCGTGATTGGCGCCAATGGAAGTGTTGGACAGTCATCTGATAGCTTTCGACGCAATACTTCGTTTGATCTTCGGATCGTTCGTATTCTTTAAAATAATGACAGAAATCGAAGCTAACTTAGACTTTTACCTATCAGAGAGCCTGTCGATATTGTTTTCGTAAGATTCCACGGTGTGTTTGAGAGTACTGGCATTTCTAGCATCTAACTCTTGATTAGCATGCGGGTCAATATCCCACAGCTCACACAGAAGTTTGTCATAAAAACCTTTAAGGTTAACGTATAAAGATCGATGTGGCTTATCATCTTCAGACTTCTGAAAATTGCATTGGAATCACAAGTTTTATGAAAGTCCACTGACCTGCAAAAGTTTGTCTGTGTAAGAGGGAATCATTTTACGTATAAACACACTTTGTACAATCTGACAACTCTGCTAGATAGCGGACCAATCGGAATTGCACTTCAGGGTCAAGACTGCACCCCTGCTATGGTTACCAAAATGCGAGCCGAATAAGCTATGTGAATGGTGATATGACTGAAGTTTGCAAACAACACACCAACTAAACCGACTTGATGGTCTGCACCAGACTTTTGAGAAACAGGTACACACTAAGCAAAATGCACAGAGTGGTTACCTAACGCTGCATATGACACTACTGCCTAGTACTGCGTTGTTTTTCTGGAAATCACTAGCATGTGGTCATTACATTCGCATTCACATAAACATGTTAGTTAGCCTTTTGGAAGGGCACGCTGCAGCCGAGTTTCTTTCCTTATTAGCGTAGAATCGCGTCCATATCTTTAGTTGAATTCCGCTTAGTATTTTTGTAAGATGACCAAGTTAACCATTACTGCCCTTATCCCGCGCTGGACAATAGCAAAAAAACACTCCCAATTGGTAGGGTTATCATCTACAATTAAAACCGTTACTGCCTGTTCGATCCAGTCTGTCAGGCAAATTGGACTTCATTAACGAGTGATTGTGATTGGATATTTGATAATTTGATAACTTGATCGTATCCAGAGGGAAGTCAGTGATGCAGCGATCAATAGGCCTACAAACACCTGTGATTGTACCGTGTGATGTCCAGAGTTTAAACGCCTGTAGAAATGCGGAAGTCGTGGAGTTAAAATTATACTTAACTGACTGATGCTATTACACTACTTTTTATGCCATTGTGAAATTACTTGTATTCATGTGGAGTCAAATTTCTTGTCGTCTGTGGTACTGGATTATAATTCACTTAATTCGAATTGACTTACATTAGTGTTGTTTTCACCCAAACAACATATCGTCACTTTAGTTAAGGAGGCCACGGTGGGCTACTAGTGACACAAGTAGGGACGTATGTGAAAATGTCACATGCAGTATACAACTAAAACGTTCGCGGTGTCCATCCCGCAATTTCATCTTATCTTGAACATGATTCTATGGCTATCAGTTCTTCAAGATGCTCTCAAATACTTATCTCTGTTGAATGATGTTAGTTTTGAAATGTCCTTTCAGACGAATAAGCACGTATTTATGAGGGTAAGAAATTTATGTATAACGACTAGAGATGTACAGGAAGATGAGCGCATAGCTTTTTTTCTCTAGTCTTAACCGTACATGCTCAGAATTGATTATTCTCTTCTTGATATTTCTGTGCGTTTCCTCCGGGGGAGCTTGGAAGTCGAACAACGGAATAAGTAACGCTCTGTGAAGCCAGGAAGTGTAATCAAATAAGTACACCTGGAAAATGCGTACCACATGAAATCAATTTAAACAATTGAATATTTTGGCACAAGTTTGACTTGAAACAAAAATGAGGAAAAACGTATGTGAGGATAGATTGAAAACACTATGATAACTTTAAACTCATCTACTAAAATCACTTAGTGTTGTACACGCGCCAAAGCCGCCTGCGCGTCCCACACTTGTGCCAAAGCTCAATTTGCGTCCTGATTGGCCGTGCCTTCAACGACCAACAGCTCACGTTCACGCACTTAAAAATGACGCTACCGCTTGTCAATGTGTCAATACAGTATGTATTTCTACTGATTCACGTGTTCTGTCTACCGTTGTTATTGTCCGTAAGGCTTACTGCTGAATGAACTCGAATAGAGATACAATACTTAGCAATACCGGTGAAGGGGAAAAAAAATTAAAATAACCTGATATCCTCAAACTGGAACAAAATAATAACTCTGTGAATACAGAGAGTTGTCAGTAATTTTGGATTTTATTATGGTGTAAGTTTAGTTATATCTAGTCCACTTCCCACACCGTTGGTTCACCACAGTCTTTCGAAATAATGCAGCTGTGTTGTTTTGGTAGTTACGGTGGACCACTGTCTGGTTAAAAGACCACAAGCTGGTCTCTGTGGGATGACGAGTACTATTCTGGAGTAAACGAGTAGCGTAATAATACAATGAGAAGTGGTCAGCTAAATGTATGAAACTGGGAAAGATTTTTGTACATCTACTTCTAGCTTCAAGCGGATGGAAAAAGTGTGTTTTTGAGATGCTAAAGATAAACGGGACCAACTGCGTTTTGGTTGCGATTGATGAGTCCGATGCTGCAGACAAGAACATTCCCACAACACAAGGTGAGGAGACTTCGGACCCTACCTATTAAATGTTACGTAGTCAAATAGACGTTTTTGGTCAAACCGCCGATAGTTCGCGCTACCAGGATTTTTGACAGACTCACTTCAGATGCGCTTACAATGCAGCTTGACATTCAATTGCCAATTTTGGGAAGATCGAGACTCTCGGAACAAACGGCTGTTTGGGCAGAACTAGAAGAAAAAGAAGCCTCAGTCGCATTCTTTTGAAATCCGATCACTTGCGTAGAGAACACACGCTCACGTTATACGAAGGTGGGCTCGCATTGCCACCAGAGTCCAGAGTTTTCCCAAAACCGCTGGCACCTAGTAAAATGTGTAGCACTTGTAACAGTGACCAACCCTGATGGTCGATACTTTAAAGTAATAATGCGTCAGCCGGTCGACTCTACTTTAAATGACCCCACGGTATTGAACATTTAGAATGGCATGCTCAGTTCTCTGACCTTGGTGAATTTGATTAAGTTTTGTTTTGCAGAACTACTTATGCTGTAGAGGGTTTAAATAGAGATTGCACAGGATGAGGTCGTTGAACGAATCGAGTACGTGTAACGAAGAGTCATCACAGTTATTTTCAGCTAACGTAGCAACAATTGCGAACAAAAATACTGATCTTCTCAGTATGCGTTGGTGTTAACGGTGTTGCTCTCCTTTGCAAGATTATATGGGCTGTTCCAAATATATCCGGTAAGACGATGTAGCGAAAAACATAAGACCACGTGGAAACTAACCACTCGAAATACTGTGTTCAGCAGGAGTGAAAAGCTTGTACTTATGGTGAAACGCAATGAGCAGGAAATGAGAGAAGTAGGATTAACAGAATAACAAATCAGATTTGCATATTGTTTTCGTTCGCCAGATTAATTACGAAACAATAAACATGAACACAATAACCGGGGTGAGTAGGAAAGTGGGCAAGCTGCGTTGTAGTTGACCTGATGGATCAACACGATAAACAAGCCTTGTCCATCTCACTGTTGTTCATACACTTCAAATGAGTACGAGCTAGACCACCGCCTTGGCATTATTAATTGCCCATGTCAACTGTTCCCCAACAGGACACACTTGGAATAGACAAATCACCAGTTTAATGTCTTTCGCTGAAGTAGGCTAGCAGACCTCTACTCACGACATACTTATAAGATAACTCATCAATTTCCCCAAGTAATTCCAAAGAGATGTCACAAAGCGTTCAGCCTCAGTATGCAACTGAATGATCATCTATCAAAAAATGTTTTTTCTCTAGAACTAACCGAAAATATAACGAAAGTGATCTCGATAACATTTGTAACCACAATTTTGATGTCTTAACCTGGAAACACGAAGTATGATTGGTATCATCGTTGGCAGTAACGATCCCATCTTAAGAACAAATGTCGTTTGGTTCACTGGGTGCAATTGTGCGTTGAGCCCACTGTGATAGATTGACATTAGAACTGGCGTGCACTCATAACTGGTGTCAGGTGAAAACATTCAAACAAACAAAGTCATTCTTTTTACGCTGTGGTTAGCGGCACAGATTTGAGTGCGTTAAAAGACGCTAGTTCTTAGCAAAACTACAAACAAATTTGAGACCACATGAACTGGCCATAAGGTTTCAAGGGCCAGCCCCTAATTTTTCCTTGGGAGGTTCATTTATACTGATAGTTCGTGATAAAACAAGAACGGCTAATGCCTGTTACAACAATGAGTATGTAAGCAATATAAGCGTGCTTGAGGTCAACGTTTAAGCGGTTAGCATTATTAACATTCTAATAACGTTCTCCTTATTAGACTGGTAAAAATACTTAACAAACAAGAACTTTTCCATCTTATCCTAAAGTGGGCGAAGTCTTTCATTTAGCATACGTCTCAGTTAGGAAGTATGACATTGCGTAAACAGAAGAAATTTAACGTAGACGAACCGCACTAATGCGATTAATCATAAGATGATCCATAAAAGTAGGTGATGTGTTCCGGCTAGAAGACCTGTGATGGACGACTAATATCGCTACATTGGATACAGGAATGAATAAAATAAAGGAAATCATCTGGCAACAAAACCACGGTTCTTATATCAACACAATGCGGTGATATGTGTTTCCTTTCATTGTCATAGATGCTGGTAGAAATTAGCTCCACATAAATCACTGAGTCTGTGAGTCACGTGTCCCACCTTTGACAGATTTGGGTCGTAATTCGCTGGCTCTGTGTTAGACTCTATAAACTAAGATACACACCTACCCAGGAGGTCTAAAAGTACCAGGACAGGAGATCATGTTACTGAGTTAAAGTTTAACCTGAGACGAGACCATAGTAACGCATTTTCTTCATCATCTCTACACTGAAATAACATGAGATAAGCACGAAAATCTTAAAAGGTGCATTTTGTAACAGTCAACAAGAAAATGAACCCCCCGAGGTGAAATTGTAGATTTTTAATGTTACTCAATATATTTTCAACTGTGTAACATTTTTGTGGTTTGAGCAGTAATATTTTTGCACTCAAACTAGATACTGTAAGGATGAGAGGAATGAAAATGGTTCCAGTGGGTGGTAAGACATGCACTAATTATGAAACCACTCAACTGGGAAGGCGGAATGTCGGCTTGTTTAGAACCAAGAACGAGAACCCCGCATAGTGTGCTTCATCAGCAGAGCTACTAAGCCGCACCGGGAGGCTGGAATGTTCGTAGTAGGAGTCAATCACTTGTATAAAATACTTTAAAAATTACGCGCAGCCTCCTATTTTTGTAGCGAGTAGCACTTATCGACAAAGGAGTGTTACAAGCAACCGGCAAGCACAGTCGATTTGTTATAAAAAAAATTTCAAAATCGGAAGTTAAATACTCGCTTTTAACTGAAGTCGGAAAGTCAACCGGGTGGACGGCTGTGTCAACAGTGAAAGCTTACAGAAATAATCAGTGTACATAATCAAAACAGTTCGGAGTTATTGATACATGTGAGTCATAAATGATATCATGGAGCATAGAAAGGGTTCACAAAATAATCCCGAACTGTTCATTAACAATTGTGTCTTAGACGATTATCATCCGTTCACTGTCTAGCAGATTTAAGACCGACCGTGCTCTGAACTCTGTCAATCTGCATGTAGTATGTGGACTCCGGTTGGGCGAAGCCTTCAAGTTCGGTTGACATTGCTTCAATTCAGAATGCGTTTTTTGGTTTACTTAGTGTTATATTTACAGAACCAAACAGTTTAATTTAGAGGTTCTCAATGAGTTCGTTTGCTGTAAAGGTTCGAATTGAGATCGGCGCATTTGATCTCATTTTGTTCCCTTTTTCAAATAATTTCATAAGATACACTGATTTGTTTTTTTAACTGTGAGTTTCTACTTGGTTCCTGTTGGAATCCTGTACAATACCTTAACACGGTCTCTTTTAGAAGATGAGGTATTCAATTCTAAATGTATACCGCCAATGCTGGTGAATAAACCAAGATCATTAAGCAAGATAAATAAGGGTATGTCCAATAGGCCCTTGTCAATCAGTCAATCGATTAGTCCGCTTACACTTTTGTCATGGAATGCATGTAGAGGATACATGCAGTTAATACTGCAGTTAGCAAAACTTTACGCCGAAGGGTTTTCTAGAAGTACAAGTGTTCTCATAGTCAACAAACCGGTGAATTATATTGTCACTGATGATGGATTCGGTGGGATGCAAAGTTTTACTGCACACTGTTTGTGTGAGCTCAACTGTTCCTAATTTATAGTGAATGATATTGCAAGTGTGTCAGTGTGTGTCAGTCTGTGTTTAGGTTCGATTTGAACCAGCGAAAGCAACCTAATGCCCAAGCGTGACAAGTGCTCCTCCAGCTGAGAAGCTAAGCCACACCAGGAACCGGGGAGCTTCATATTAGCATACCGTTACCCAATTGTCAAAGTAGGTGTTCGGTGTCAATCGAAACATCAAGAATTTGAACTGCTGACATTCATCAAAGGAGCCATTGAGCATTGTAACTGTGTGACTGGTAAGTAGTAGGATAAGTGTGTCATTTGGGTGGTAACTTCCGGATATAAGTATCTAACGCAGACGTACGCATATGGTGTTTCCGTGGGTACGTCCTTCATTCCGCTAATCCCACATAGCTGCTCCATCAGACCACAGTGAACGTTTTTGTTTGACGTGATAAAGTATTGTAATACAACATTTTGAATAAAACTCTGCTACATGCATGCCTCAGTTTTCCACACAACCGCAATGAGTTACAGCCAGCTAAAACATTGCACTATGAAATTGACCTTCACTTCCGTGCTTTACAGCACCAACTATACTTGCAACACTTTGAATACTCCCCAATACCATTATGCGTCTCATGAACATCGTTCATTCTTGTTGAGTCCGACCCTTGACAATTCGTTATATTGTACTGAGTTGTATCCTAGTCCAATCATCTCCCACTACAGTCAGGCAAAGAAAACGTAATCTAACCAGTTTTTAATATTTGTGTGTTTGTTTGAACATACTGACGTAGGTTGCGCATCTATAAACCTACAAATGCATAAGCGCATTCTGTTATATGCCAACCTAAACAAGCCCTCTTTAAACAAGGGAATCAACGATGCATTGTATTAAAACGGAGTACACTCACTCGGCGTCTAAAAATACACGACGCATCCGAGTACACCCGTTTATCTGGACGCATATTGCCCATGCCTAGAGCGACGGCTTCAGTGTCGCACAAATTGGAAACATTTTAATGCTACTGAGTATATGCATACGCATAGCTGCACATTACAACCCATATCGTTACAACGAAGCAAAATGCTTATTGTCCAGGTGACGTTTTTTTCACTTTGGCGCTCACCTTTATGAACTTGAATTCCTATTTACAACCCAGCGAGGTTTCTATTTAAACGTGGTGTTTATTTCCTGTTGGTTCCGTGCATTTGGCTGAAACTAGCAGTCGTGGATGTTTGTCTGCTACTGTTTGTCCGTTGACCGGATCTTGCTGAGTTCTAACGCGTTCGCTCGTTGATAGTATCACGCAATTCATCCGCTCTGGGTTTAAACCATATCTCACCCTCGTGTCGAGATATTCCATTGGATGTTGGAATAGTTGTACCTTAGACCCGATCATGCACCACAGTGTGTGGCGCA
The DNA here is from genome assembly GCA_008508345.1 of Paragonimus westermani. NCBI lineage: Eukaryota > Metazoa > Platyhelminthes > Trematoda > Plagiorchiida > Troglotrematidae > Paragonimus > Paragonimus westermani. The sequence goes on along the minus strand of QNGE01002538.1, from coordinate 86,467 downwards.
ACATCTACATTAGTTTACAACGGTCCAGCGACTTCCGTAATAGACGATGTACGATTCGATAGGCTACAAAAATCTTACCTTTAGAATCATGCTTACAAAGTGTGCCTGTTAATCACAGGGAAGTCAGCATCTACAGAATGATGAATGTTGCAAAAACTCGAGCCAAGTACCTAGACAGTTAAGTTCAGCGGCCAAAAATTTGTGGAGCGTTGAGAAATATTGTTTGAACGGTTCACTGTTTATCACACGTTGACAGTCTTCTCCATCGAGATTTACATGTATGAATGAACATATGAATTTAGCAATAGCAAATAGGTCATTTAACGGGATGCAAGAGAATCAACCACATCTAACGGAGGTCAGATTGCACCTTTTGGAGGATTGCACACTATAACACAGAAGTTTAATCGGTCAAGATAATTGCAGACTAAACTAAATTCAAATCTGATTGCAGCTTTTACACTCAGATAAGTCCATCGACTTACCGAATTCGAGCTGTGATCTTAATGGAACTCATCTGCAGTGCACACCATTGTCCAGGTCGGAATTTTCACTCCTTTAGGATTACTGGGGCTGACTGACGAACTTTCATATAAGGTTATGGTTGAACGTTTCTGTATGATCATTTCTTCGTGTTCGTCATGAGGTCCTTGGCATTATGGCTAACACGTCAGTCTCATCAGCACGAGTCCTGATTTGTAAATCTTGGTGCAGATAAGGACAAGCGTTATTGATGGGCTCTAATGAAAGCGTAACTCATAATTAGTATTTCCATCCAAAGTTGGTCAGCCGAATGGCTCACCTGAATGTAAAAGGCTACAAACAATTATGAGTGGTGTTCGGTTTGAAGTTATCCAAAAATCCTGGAACGTCTATTAAAGATATCAACCATGCTCAGTTGGTACAGTGAAAACAGTGACCTCAACCTAACTGAGATGTCCTGGTTACGGGGTCATCCGTTGGACTGGATAGGGGGATTTAGCCTGTTCTTCTTTCGAAATAATCGACCAAGATGAACACTACCCACACAGTGTTGTGATTGAGCGCTCGGATGGTTTTTCGGTTATACCCACTGTGAAGTTACTGGAGCTGTGGTTAAAACGTTCGCATCAAAAACACAAGGATGAGATAGCAAACTCCCACTCGGACAAGGATAAGCCCTACTGATGAGTGGCTATATGTATTTATAAAATCTCTTATTCCCGGTACTTCTATTAACCATCAAAACAAGTCGACTACGTTGTAGCGAGGTGGTCAATCAAATGATAGGGCCATCAAAAGAATGGATGGTTTTGATTGGAATTCTAGCCGCCCAACCAAGTACACAGATTTGAGCCACAGAAGCTCTGGATAATTAGACAGGCGTTCATAAAATCCAATATTTGAGTAGCCAAACCTGTTGCAGATCAGCAATCTCGTGACTTACACAAATTCCCGTTGGGTAGTCTGGGATATTGTTTATTTCAAAGTTGAATTTCACTCACATTTGATCTCGACTACTCATCAGTAATCTAAAGTATATCGCTTTGCAGGTTTAATGAGATAAATGATTTCGACCTGTCTCGGAAGTCCTAATCGCGGGGTTATCGATTGGAGTTAACAGGCAGTAACTGTGTCTCCTCTCAAGACGATCGGGCAACCTGAGCATTGCTCACAAGCGAGAGTGGTTGAGCTTTCAGATCTGATAAGTCGGTCGTGCTTAATGTGAGGTCAATGGCGCGGTAGTTAACACGGTTGCCTCATGATTGGAATATCCGGAGTTCAAATCCCAGCCGTGGCAAGGAAATGCACTACTGATGAGCTCTAATGAGAGCGAAACTCGAGTCTAGTGCTTCCTTTCGAAAGAGGCTGGCTGCAAAGTCTATCTGATTGTGAACGCTGCGACCAAATGTGAGTGATGTTCAACTCGAAAAGTATACAAATTCACCCACTGATTCTTCGGCCTGATGTTATCTTAGCAGCTATGAGTATTTTGGTAGCACACAATCCAGCGTTTTTTTATAGGAATGTTTCTTCTGATCAGCCACAAGAATTTTGGAGTAGATCAACGATAGTACTCAAGCGTGAGAAACAGTGAGGCTCAAACGCGTTGTAGTTGATGCGGTTAGTTTGACTTGAATTTGACGACATACAGTGTGCCATGGCGACGCTTTGAAAGAAGAACGAGTCTACTGCTCACTCCGGTTAACAATATCAGCAAACCAAGACGAGGACGATAAAATGACCAGATAGAATATCCCATTTGTAAGATATCCGCACTAAATGTAGTGCGAATGAAGTTGAATAGTTTGGCCGTCGTGTTTAACATGTTATTGATAAACAGATTGGGAATAACACAACGTTTCGAGCAAGTTGTAATACTCTACGTTTCAACCACCTCGGGTGGCCTTCCTCAGGAGTGTTGTAATCGAAATCACCTTGACAGAGGAACAGAGGTCACATGGGATTTGCCGTGGTAAGGTCAATTTGTGGTGCATCTGACCGGATTGGTCTAATCCTTTGCCCACTAAGTGGGGGTGAGACAGATGTAGATAAGACGCGTCCGTGTCTGGTGCTGTTTATCCATCCACGCCACACTGCAGACAGGGGTTTGCTATCATTGCGATTAACACAAGCGTGCTGTGTGTAAATGGTGAGAGCTTCAGCACAGCACCGCTCCGCATACGAAGCTAGACCCTTGTGAATCACTCGAGCTTGATCGAAACCTACGTTGTGATTTTCTGCCAGTGCATGTAGTGCGATGGCCGAATCCTTCTCTAGCCTCTGAAATTGATAGGCGTGTTTAGGAGGAAACCTTGTGTGCCTCTTGTGTTCGGCAACACGTACTTTCAGTTGTCTGCTTGTCTCTCCAATGTAGCTGGCGTTGCAGTCACCGCATTTGATTTCGTAAACGCATTCTGTCTGGTCGCCTATAGAAATTGGATCCTTAGGGTGTGTTACCAGTCGTTCTAAGGTATTGTCTAACTGAAATACAGTCCGGATAGCGTACTCAGACAGAATGGAGCGGATTTTTTCAGATGTTTGTTCACGATACGGTATTTGCACAGTAGACTTGAAAGTTCTGGTCTTTTTGGTCTCTTTTTTAATGGACATGCGCCTAATTGTGTTCTCAATAAATGCGTTTGGATTGTGATTAGCGGCTAGCATTTCCTTGATATGAGAAATCTCTGTTGTTCTGGAGAGCTCAGTGGTGCAGATCTTGATAGCTCTGTTGACGAGTGATTTGATGACTGCTCTCTTCATACCGATTGGATGGGACGGGTTGAAGTTGAGATAACGGCCAGAATGGGTTGGTTTGCGGTACACTGAAACCTGAAATCTCTGTTTCTCGTCAACTTTGACAAGGCAGTCTAGAAAATTCAGTCAAGGTGATTTCAATTACAACACTCCTGAGGAAGGCCACCCGAGGTGGCTGAAACGTAGAGTATTATAACTTGCTCGAAACGTTGTGTTATTCCCAATCTGTTTATCAAGAATATCCCATTCATTTAAGATACTGTCCGAGGTTGGGCCAGCTATCCTGAAAGCAATCTAGATTGAGCACCTTAAACGAATAATATCCGACGGTTGAGATGCACATAACTGTAATCATAAAATACTCATTTAGGCAATACTGGTAGGCTGTAGAATGGTACGATCATTCTTGCCTTAAAAACAGGCAATGTTGCATGTATGTACAATCACTTCCACGTGCTTAATTTGTTATGAGAACTGCAAGATTGTGATAAATAGCGAAGTACTGAAAACTAACCTTTGCAAAAAAACAAATATGAAGCATAGAAAAACAAAACATGAACCAGTAAACGATTGTTATTACGAATCAAGTACAGAATGGCCCGGCAGACTGGCGTGAGATGAGGAAAACGGGTAAATCAGATCGATCAAACAATAAGCACCACCAGTTCAGTCAGCGGGCTAAGCGAATTGTAGGAAAGGAACAAACAGGATTGCAACACATCGATAAAAAGAAGAGCACGTGAGGCATCACCAAGAAGAATGCAGGGAAGGAAAGGGATTGAGGAAGTAAATGTTGGTTCCAATAGTCCGGCTCCTTATTTGATACGGCCTAAACTTTGTGAAAGCTATACCGCCACTAAATGAAACTTCTAAGAAAGTGGTCATTAAATCAAGCTTCCTTCAAATTATGACCCCATTCTGTGCTGGCAGTGAAATGCACAGCAGTCTGTATGCTGTCATGCATATTCATTGCATATTCTCGCAGAAATCATAAGAAATCATTTGCGCAAACAGCTGTTTCTGATAGTTCTAATCGGGTCTTTACAATTTCGTGATTAATAGACCAATTTTGTGTGTAACTCAGAACAGATAGCGAAAAAACTTAAACACGGAGCAGTTCACAATCTGATGGAGGGTGGGAAGGTGTTGGTTAATGCGTAGGAGCATCACGTGTTCCTAAGATTTCAGATTATTCACTCTTATTCGTATCTCAAGTAGCTTGAGGGTGTCTGACGAGGGAAGACGTGAGGTTTGCACCAACTGATTTTATGCGCACACAGTTGGGTTTTAGATTTTCATGCCGTTGAAATTATTCGTACCCCAACAACGTTGGCTTAACAGACCATATGCGGTGTTTCATCTGACTTCGCCTGGTGACCAATGTCAAAAAGATGTGAACCAATCGAGTCGGAAATGGCTCTTCCGAAATTTTGTATGGCAGGTAGTCCAAAGATTAAATTTTATGATCTAGTATTCACAAAGCAACCAAACAAAGAGTTCAGCATTACATAATCACGGATATTAGTCTTGGTGATATGGTTTTTCTGTGTTTTAGCATGATCGTGTTGGCTGAAGTATGTTATCTGACAAATCCGTATGCATCTTTGCATAGAGGCGATTCTTGAGGGCATTCGTGTTGATTCGGTGGTAATTACATAGTCTTTTTGCTCTCCTCTCATTCGACAATAGTATTCGGGTTTGCTAACAATAAAGAACTCTGAGTCATCCGACAAGTCCTGGTTGGTGAATATAACTTTCACGATGTTCGCAAAATCTTTGTCATTTTTCTTACTAAATACAGTACCAATGGAGAACTGCCGCATGTGAGGCCATCTGACACTGCAAAAGCTTTGGACGAAATGTTGATTGTGCTACCGAGAGAAAGACCCAAGTTTCAGTCAGCCAGACTCGTCCTGTTGTAGAATGACGTTGACGTTTTTTGATATTCTGCAAGGTTTTCTGATGTTTTTCCCCCAACTCTAGATGACTTGTGTCGTGACAAAGTATTTCAGCCGGTGGGGTGAATGCGTTCCACCTATGAGGGAGAAAGTTGAAAACGTTAACTGGTTGTGACACAGGGCCGTTTCTGATCGTCCATTACCGCATGTCACTGCTTCTAGTCTTGACCGCGGTGTTCTGTTTTCTTCTAGGGGTCGTGCGACAAATGCGTTTGGAAAAGGTAATGACCAGCACTCAGTTTTAACCACTCACTTGCCTCGATCGTGGCCTTCCTCTATAGGCATTGCTTACTGCTACAGCAGTTTAACGTTGTAGCGTAATACCTTATCCACCTCGGGTGTGACAGTGACTCTGTTTCAGTGAGCCATCTAGTGCAGCGCACTACTGTTGAATGCGTTCGTGGTTTACCTGAGAGCGCTGTTACGGGGAATGGATTTTGTGTGATTTAGCAGTCTTCCTAAACAAATAGTGGCAGTTTCTTCAAGGTGGTGCGGATGGACAGGCGGCGTTATTACCAAAGGTTCATTTGCTGGCTTTTGCTGCTGTGGAAATAAAGGAGTAGCGCTATCAACAAAATGACGTTAGTGACAGACTTTCGACGTACTGTGATGACTAAACGAGCATTTCACTGAATGAGTACGTGCACTTAATCTAACATGTCTAGCCTCACCCGCCATACTAGAGTTAAGACAAAGCTGTCTGATCACGTGTATCTCCTGAGTAAACTTGTCAGAGCCAACACCCAATCACAAGCGAATGGGTTTGGTCTCAAGCAAGTGACCAATCAAAATGCGGCCAATCTTTGGAAGACAACCCTACGAATACATCAACGCGAATTAAACAGCGTTCCACTAGACAAAATAACACACTAAATCATAGTCTTGGAGAAGGAGTTTGTCCCTAACGTACTTGCCGCATCTTTGCACTAGACCGTTGAGTCGTTCACACTTGCCCTGACTTGACAATAATCTCGACAGTTTGACATGCACGCATTCACTCACAACACGCAGTCCACGTATTCACATGTACGATTCAGCCTTAGCTTTGTCTTGTTGGCGCGTGGTGTATTAAGACGCAGTTAATCGGAAACGGGTAGTTTTCTAGCAGTGTTTTATTTTTCATGTTTTAGATAGAAAACACAGGGGCCACTCACAGTCAACGACCGTTATATGCGTGTATAATAAATGCAAATCGAGACGCTCAACCAAGCTAACATTCATTTAGCCCTGAAAAACGTGTGGAGTAATTCAACTTTGCCACTCAGTTTTTGATCACTGGACATACCTGGCGTCCGGTTCGATGATTTCCATAACTTTCCTTAACCCTGACATTATCGGTACATCTTTTCGACGTGAAGTGCTGAACAAAGATTAGCATGGAATGAAGTAACTTCAACGAGTGGATTACAACTGAAAAACACTCAAAATGTTACATACTATGCTTCAACTGCTGTGAAACAGCTTTCACCAAAACTGTGGCAATCTTTGATGGATCACCTTTGCATCTTTACGTGAATAGAAAGCTCATGAAATTTACTGCCTGTATCACGAGATACCAATACGTAGCTTGAATACAACTTGTGGTACATCGTAGCTATAATGTTTCCATAGTCTTTTAGACGATCTCTTTTCGAAGAAGCACCGTGCTCGTGTTTTATTCATGTTCGATCTCTTCAGTAGTGTATGCTCTTTCCACTAAGATTCAAACTCTGACAGCTTTTTCGTGTGACAGTCGCATCGGACAGTTCGTCAGTAACCTCACGACTGAACTGTTACATATAAACACTCAACCACATTCGCATGTGAGTAATATACATTGCTTCTTACCAGTGAAAAGTCTCCCCTCATTTTGACATATCCATTTTAGTTTCGAGGGGACCCGTGTAACAGATAAGCTAACTTCTTGTTTCATCCTTAGGCTAAACACAAGACATTGTGAGTTACTTAATTGCGAAAGACGTGACTTGAACGATTTAAGGTATTCTCCGTCAGTTTCATATTTAACACATTTTGAACGTTGGCTGCTCAGTCAATAATAACTTGGTTACATTGAATATTTTCGATAAAAATGAAATTGCGCAACTAATTCACCATTGTTTTGGCTAAATGAAAGAGAAAATACTAAGCTCTTTCTGAGAAAGTCGTCAAATTGCTTCTACTATCCTAGCCAGTATACATTTTTGGGGTCTAATTTCTTTAAGACGACGATAGTGGAAAGAAAAGCTCACTCTCGTTCAGTTGAGCTTGCTTCACTAAAGAGCATCGCAAGCAAAGACCACGGATGGATCTTTTCTGTGGACACTTAAGTGTATGCATTCTCCATTGTCATTCACTTATCTGAGTAGTATACTGTGAACCTGCTTGAATTCAGGAAATAGGGTAATGTTCATTCTTTGTGTTCAATGGTCAGAACTAGCCGGAAGCTGACGATCGGTTTCATAATTGCTGCAGTTCATCGGGTAAGCGCATCCCGAAGAACTCGGCAACACCTTCCATTACTGTGGCTCGCAGTTACTGACCCACCAATGGGCTACAGATTTGGTTCTTCTTCACAGATCTGCTTATCTATAACCTCTATTTTGTTTGACACAAACCGTACAAATAATCCACACATTTGATTTGTAAACTAACCGCTTGAATGATCATTCATCCGGAGAAAGGAATGCCTAGTTTACTTGAAATAATAAACAGCAAAAAAGTAGACATTTTACGTTAACATTATGAATTTTCGTCACCATAGTAGTGTGTCTGACAGTAATTGGAGTATTCTGCTATGTGAGCCCATCAGATGTTGTCAAAAATGAAATTATGTTAGTACATCCGAACAGTACACAGAACGGATATGCGAAAACATATTGTGCGTTGTGCTGACGTTCATTATTGAGTAAAACCTCGGTTAGGCGACAACGAGTTAAAAACCAAAGAGTTATCGGTTTCGAATCGTTTCGACCCTCTCTGAGAGCATATATCAAGCGATTTAAATCGGAGCATTGCTTACGGTCTACCTTCTTTACGTTCAAGGGGATCCTCTATCAGCAAACAGACGGAGTAGCGATGGGCTCACCGATCTCTCCCACGGTTGCTAACTTGTTCATGCAAGATCTAGAAAAAGAAGTTGCTGTCCAGCTTTCCTGATCCACCTAGAATTTGGTGGAGGTATGTCGATGATACGTTGGTGGTGATACGTGAAGAAACTGCTAATAAATTCATGGAGCAAATAAACTCCTTTCATGAACACATCGAATTTACAATTGAGCGCGAATCAGTGGACCACGAGCTGAGTTTCCTAGACTGCAGAATACGCAGGAAAGCCGACGGCAAACTGCACACAGGCGTGCACAGAAAGGACACCCATTCTAATCGGTAACTTTGCCTTTGCTCAGAACACCCCACGTGCACTAAGAAAGCAGTCGCATCCAGATTATTTCAGAGGGCCTCGTTGTTAACCAGTTCCGTGGACGAGCTCTCTACAGAATACAAGATTGTGAAGTCGACACTGAAAGCCAACGGTTACTGTGACAGGATTCTACGTCCAACTCAGGAAGCACATTGCAACAAGATCAACGAGCACAGGAACTGGCTATCGAATATTGTTATTCCGTACAGAAGGAATACATCGGAAGATCTTACACGGGTCCTCAGTCAGTACAATATCAGAGTGGCATTTAAAGCCACAAACACGTTAAGGAATAAGTTAGTCCACTTGAAAGACAAACGAACAGTTCTGGAGCAGTCAAACTGTGTTTATCGAATTAAATGTAAAGACTGTCAAGCCTCGTACATTGGACAGACTGCCCGGCAACTTGAAATACGCACTAAGGAACATGTAAAGTGTAGTAAGAAGCCCCCTACCGACACTGAGCAAATCCGGAAATGAGAACACGATTCAGCCATTGCTGCACACGCGATCCTCAACCAACACCAAGTTGACTTCGACCATCCGAGTGTGTTAAAAGGTGGTTTTCGTAACCACAAAGAACGTCTGATGGCAGAAACCTTGCTGATCGCCAGTACACCACAAGCGGTGAATCCGTCCGATGGCCTGGAAATGTCAGTTGTTTGGCACGATTTACTGGGTGGACAACAGTGACACCACGTCGGAAAAGGTATGCGGATCCATGTCAACCACCCCATCCCAAACAGTTCACACGCATTTAGACTGATCGTATACATGCACACACAGCATACACTAACTATCTAGCCGTGAACCCATGCATTCTATTGGTAGATTGTCCACACACCGCGTGCTAAACACACATACACGTGCGAGGTGATGACTACCTGATTTGAAGCTCGTACAATGTGTATTTTCTGTTTTAAATCGCTTGATGAAGGCTCTCCGAAAGGGTCGAAACGTTGCGAAACCGATAATTCTTTGTTTTTTAACACGTTTTGGCTTAACGAAGGATTTACTTAAAAATTAACTTATGTTCATCACGAAATCCTTCTAGGAATCTTTGACCAAATATTTCTAATATTGTATGGTAGTGAGTTGCTTCTCACTTTCCGCTTATGTAGTCATCGATAGATCACCACAGGACGCACTGCTCACATTAACGTTAAGTTGCACACAAGTTTTGATAACGTGATTTTAATCAACTGGACTTTGGCCTTATAACTAATATGGCCTATTCACTGACTCCATTCGCAGGCTGAATATCTTAATGAGGAATACTGGAAGCTAGATCGTTCTAATATGTCATTGCCAACAACAGATGACGAGTGGACCAAACGAAACATTTCTCTATGTTGTTTCACCGATAGAGCGAGATAGGTTTGCGAAACATGACATATCAACTCCCCATGGTCGTGGTGACTGAATGATCGAAGGACTTAAGCACACGTGTTAAAGTAAATTTCGAATATCCAGAAGTATGAATATGACGGTCAGTCGGAAGGCATACTTCAGTGGAATCACAGCACACCTGTGCTCAAGTATTTTGCCCAGCTGCACCTAAGTTATTCGCCGATAACATGAACTCGTTAGATTCTCCATGCATCCAGCAGACCTAAACCATTTAAGGGTCTTAGGCGTATTACAATAACAAGATTCTTTAAAACCAATACAGAATGTCTGGCTATCCTGATATACACAACTTGAAGCGTGTAACAAATAGATCAATACCATGTCCTCTGGGGAAAACACGCTGAATTTTGAAACTACAACGTGGTCTCCGCAAGCGGGGGTCCATTCGAATCCAAACATGATCATCCTCCCTCACAGTGAACTAGAAGCTACTTCAGCTTAAAGTGGCACCACATGCAATGCGTGAAACTGGTATTCTCCAGCTTCGAATGTTTTTAATGAATTCTGCAACACCGACATAAAGGTCAACAAGGTAATATCTGTCGTGATCTGTTTCACCTGCCCGTTTCAAAAGTTAGACACAACTTAAGAATGTTGTTGCCACATCAGTCGCACCATTTATAACAGACATCTCTAGGCATTTACAAAAATGTGCATCTACGTTAAACCAGTTTGGAATTACTGTTCTCGACTACTCGTTAACAGTCACCATTCTGGAGGGGTGGGGAAAATTTATAACTACTCCTATCATCAAAACTGCTGCACAGACGACCCAGGAAGCCTTGCTTCCTCTGGTCTTCAAAGAATTGGGGGCTATGCTGGTGGATTCCTCAGAGTGAACTTTGCAGAACCTGGATTTCACTAATAATGCAGAGCGTGGATTTTGTAAGGAATGCTCAAGTATATCCCACCTATTGAATGCTTAATACTTTTGAACCAAGGCATTGATTGAGACCTCAGTGCAACATTTGACAGAGTCGACTACTTCATAAGCATGTTGGACTCCAGAGTTACTTGAGTCGATTTAGGTTCAATCTTGAGGTCGATAATCATTTAGAAGACTGGTTTTTAATTAGTAGTGTTGGTTAGTGAACTATGCACATCCCAGCCTTTCCTAGCAAACTACTAGTTATGCAACCCGGTGAGCATACAAATATCACTGTGACTAAGAACTACCCATCTTTGACGAAATGAAACGCATTTGCAAGCTTAGATAAGTGAACTGAGAGCAAGTTCGGTTAAGTGAAAGGGTAACTTAATTACCTGTCTGACATATTGTTAACCGGCGAGTGTTACAGCAATAACCACCTGTGAACCGAATGAAAGAACCTGAAGTGTAATCAGTGTGGCATTAGTTATCAACGAAGCTAATGACTGTAAGGGCAACTGCATAACTGATATTATTTAAACACACGTACGAAGCGGGCTTGGCACCAGAATACAAACAATCTGCATGAAATGCAGCCGAGTTATGTGCCCGTTATCTGCCACTGTCCGATGCCCACACAGCGTATTCAGGCTGGTTGTGAGAAAATTTAGGGGTTGAAATACAAATGTAAATTATGGGGTTTCCTCAGTCAACAATTTGATAGAACAGGATTGTGCACTTGCCAAAAAACGCATTGGTACCATCTTCTCCTTTCAGTTATTAAGTGTGGTCTGATACGGGAATATTGATCAAAAAACAACTGTTCACAGATGAAGCCATCATTTTAATGCATGTTGAGAACAGCTTGCATAATCGTCAGTAAAATTATGCCTGCATACACAGCCAAATGCCACCAGTCACAATGGCAGTGGTGTCACCGTTAACCATACTGGTGACCGTGGTTTAGAGGTGGAAAATAAATTCATCTACTCTGGTGCATGCGCTCGAGTAACTCTGTCCTCAGTATCAAGCTTAGTTGGCGATTTGGCGAAACAATACCAGCGAATAGACATCTTTATAAAAGATTTCAAAGAGTTCGTTCTGAAGTAGATTATGCTGTGCCAAACCTCAGTATCAAGTGAGTCCAGATAACTACGGCCTAGATAACTCGGGCGTTCCAAATATGTGGTTTTATTTTGTTGAAGACACTAACAAATGGGACAACTGAGTCTAAAAGAAGACGGCCTGACCATTAAGGAGAGGCTGTACGGTGAACTGACCTTTAGCTTCGTACCATATGGAGCTAATTGAATGTAAATGAATGAGATTAGCGACGGCGGCGCAGCATTCTTAGAAGCGCTGACAACATGGCACAACAAGTGGAAGATGTGTACAGCAGTGGTCAACGATTGTGGGAGAAAGGAGAGCGCAATTCTTAGAAGCCAACGGTAACATGATCAGCCGCCGATGCTACATTTAAACGATCAGACAGCAGCAAAATATGATTCTCTGGGATCGGTTTGCACAACCACAACAACATTCGTGGAGCCAATCTGAGTGATATACGGTCGAACAGACTGATGACGAAACCTAATGCAGAAACAGACAGTATCACTCAATGGGAATATAAGAATGGCAGATTAAAGGTATAGTCAGTTCATCACACAGGTATCACTGCTTACTTTTTGAGATTCCATATCTCAAACCAACTGTTTTTATGGGTAATGAAGCTCCAACCAAGCAAAAGCAATTGATCAGACGAGTCGGACAGCCGCATTACTGGTTTCTTACCACAATACCTGGTCTTGAGTAAGTTCCATGCCGCATTCTCCGACTGTTATCAGTTCTAGTAAACAATCCTCGCTGAGCCACATATCGGAGTGGAATAAGAAGCATGTAACCATGATACCAAAGTCAGTTAAGAGACTGTGTCAGATTTGGAATTCTGTTTCCTGAAAGCCTCGTTACATGGATTGTTTTGCCCCAAAACATAAGCAGTCGCCAGCAATCAACGACCGTTGAAGTCAGATAGTCAGCGGACACTTCCCGATGACAGAAGTGATCACACGGCACATGAAATGTTTTTCCTCCCAAACCATCAGCGAAGAAGCAACTGAAGATTTGGTTATTGTGGCATTTTCAAACTTACCACGGAGTGTATTACAGAGAATTAACAAAGGATTTTAATACGTACAATATGAACACCACTCAGATCTAACAGTAGTCTTTCGCACTTAAATAGACGTTTTAGCCTGTTCCTCAAGAAAAGAGGTTCTAAACTGGAGTTTGGTCACTAAAACATATCCCTCTTACGACAGGATTTCGAACTCCAGCCCTTGTTTTTGTGAAGCCCACAGCTTTGATAACTGTGCCACTGACCTAAGACTAAATGCAAGGAAATTATGGCGTTCGAACATCCAGATTTCTTTACACCTCAAACCTTGTTCTTGCTTGAAAGGTTCACCCATTCTCCATTGTTCAATTGCGGCTGGTATTCGAAAGGTCGCATATTGTTTTTCAGCAGATCTGGGAGGAGCAACTCTTGGACAGAACATCCTGTATAACTCATCGGAGTTTGCAAGCAGTTTCACACCGCACGACCAGGAGCGAACTAATCTCGTCGTGTTCATTCTAGTTGCTGACTAGCATTCATTATAAATTCCATGTCCACACTAAGTCGAATGGTCACAGTGGGTCCGAATTCATTCGTGCGATTGATCACGTCGGGTAGTTTGTTTTATTAGGTGAAAGGTGAAAATGTTGCGTTGCGATTTAAAAGTTAATCTGATGCAGTCTGATCTCACGTTTGTGTGTGCAAATGTTTAGGCGTCTCCGTGTGTTGCTACGGCCACTCTCCCGATCACTTCCTTGAAGGTGCTTACACAACCAGACAGGGGCAACACACTAACCTGCGTGAAACCGACCAATCGTCAAATGAGTTAGACACGACGTCATTTTCAAAGTCATACGCGCACTCACACGTTAACAAAACGTGCGTTGTATGCACCAACCCGTGAGTGCATCAGTTGTAGTCAGTGCCGTCTGAGCGTCTGAACGGTCGGTTAAGAATCCAGTCTATCGTGTGTGGTCGCTGATGTGCTTCCTTCAATTATACGGCTTCAGGAACTATTGTTTTTGTCTGACTTCCTCTGAACTGCACTGTTGGATTTCGACATGGATAATTTGAACTTTTTCAGCTCCTCCGAGTGTGAATTTTCTAATACAGAAGAGACTGAATCAGGTCCACGAAAGACCAGACATAACTCCGTCGTGAACTCATGGATAACAAGTGCCAACGGTCACCATAGTCCATCTCCTACCTCCTTTCGTCCGAGAAAGTTGTTCACCTCCCTAGCCCAAGTGTTCTCACCTTATTTCGTTAGTGGAAATGTAACAAACCGTTTGCACCCACCAGAACGAAAAAAGGGCACATGTCTGTGGCAGCCGACGAACTCGTTGGCGTCTACAGTGCAATCGAGAATGAAATCAAATGAGTGGGTATATTCAGTCGATGGAGAGTCCCAAGAAGATAATCAAACCACGGGTAATCCACCAATCGAGCACTGCGGCCGTTTCAACATTGGGCATCCGCTGAGTTGTAATGCAACCATAGATGATGATCCGATTGAAAATGACCAAGCTAAGTTTCCAAGCGCAAATTCTTTTACTGTTTCCACTACCTGTCAGCCAGTATTCAATAGGTGCATGAAAAAGAATAACGTTGTGATGAAACAATTCGTATCTAACAAAACACACAATCGACAACTACGGCCTGTGTTGATGAACAGCGATCAGTTAGGTTATGGCTCCACCGGAGAGCCTCCAGTCATTGTACGTATCAATGTAAGCGGAGTGAGATTCCATGTGTTCCACTTTACACTGCAGCGCGATCCGTTTGTCTACAGCAAAATACTAGAAGATGCTATCTGGTTGCCTGACCAACGCGAGTATTACTTCGAACGAGATCCGTCTGTGTTTCGTTTCGTGCATAACTACCTGAGACGAGGTGAATTGCATTTGCCTCAAGGAATGTGTGGTCCGTTGTTGGAGAAGGAGCTGGATGACTGGGGTATTCCCCTGGGGTTGGACATCCAGCGTTGTTGCCTCGGCCCTGTGATGGATACGAAATTTAAGTTGCAATCCCTACAAAAGTTCGAACGCACTCTGGAACCGAAATACATCAAACCGAGCACTTGGATACGGTGAGTTCCTATGGCCAAGCTTAGATGAAAGGGTATTTCCCGACCATTTTATTTGGCTGGTTGAACAGCAGTAAGACAAGTCCACATTATAAATCGGTTGATAGCCTTCCTCATCTTTGTGTGATTCTTTTAGTTAAGACAGTGGATAGGTAAAACTACGATTACTCCTCTTCCTCCGGGATTAGCTCATGCTAGAAAACTGTTAATCAGCGGTATTAGAGTGAACACTATCCAATTAAATCATTTTCTGTTTTGAACACTCAGGTATACATAAATGTTTTTTACTGGACTTGCTTTCGGTGTCATACAAACGTTTGATTCCATGCAACTCACAATGAAAATAAGTACAGAGAACGGCTAGACTTATATTACGCACTTGTGCTCTGTAGTTGATAAACCGCCCAATTCTCACTTTCTTTAGATGTTGTGATACTGTCTCTCATGGGTCCAAATCCAACGACCGTTTAAGGTTAGCCTACAGGGGAGCAGACATCCCATACGGTCAGGGAAATTCTGGTAGGAACTGTGGCTTATTGTTAGCAGTTTCTAGCTTGCCAACTGATCGGAACCAACAGAGGGTTCAAGGAGGAATAGCAAAAATCATAAGTATTATATTCGCGTTTCGTTTCTAAGATAAACTTTCTCAGCTAAAATAAACCAGTTGCATGTTTCTCACCGTTCGGACTAAAAGATTAGCGTCATTCATATGGGACTTCATAGATTAGTTAACACTTGCCTATATAGTTTGTGACAGCCCAACCTTCTAATGGATACTCCAGAAGACAGGAATAGCACTCAGTGATGAACCGTTCAACCAAACCCGAAGAGTTCATCGAAAGTCAGAATATAACGACTGAGCTCATTTTTGCTGTCACCTTCATGTCAAATAAGAAACAGGTTGTTTCTAATACACAGTGAATGTGACATTATTTTGGACTTGTGGATGTGACTGATTAGGCACCACACTGGTTGTTGCAGCAACCACAAACCGTGACAGTTTAAGCACGCAAACAAAGGGCCTGTACACGCAGAAGTTCGGATTCTGCAGCCGGATTCCAAAATCCCCTGCAGATGTTTAACAGCTGTGATTCACACTTTCGGCGGAAACATGCATCGTGCATGTAATCAGCAATCTGCAACTTGATTTTATTAAACTGAACGCCACTCACACTTACTGTTAGCAGCCGCATCCAAATGAACTTTCCAGTCAATCGTTTAAGCAGGAAATTGTCAGCGCAGAGTTCATCTCTCGTCAGTGATCACAAGTAGTGCATATATGTGCAACAACCGAATGGTGAAGAGGCCAATGTTCCCATTAAGTGTGTGGTTGACCAGTGAGCTGTTGGCCTGACAGACTTATCAAACACACTGGCACACAATCAACTTTCAATTTGTCCGAGCACCTCGACACCGTCCTGTTAACCTCAACCCATCGCTCCCGACAAGCTGAAATTACAGAAGTGTTTGAGCCCGCTTTAAAGCGCCTCGAGTTCCGACAGGTTTACTGGAATTATGTTCGTTTTTATGGCTCAACAATTATGGTGCCGATGAAAGAGGGGAGTGAATTATTTGCAAAGATTTCAATCAGTTTCTGATACATATCCGGGTATTTTACGCTTGGTGCACTATCCATTACACATGTGAATTAAGTTAACAGTTACAAGTTGCACCATTGTTATACTAAGCATAGGATAAAAAGAGTTCGAAAGTTAAGAAGGAAATCGCAAATGTGAGTGATAAGGCTTACTTGGGAACAGAGACTGGCGGCCCGATCGCCATTAGCCATGGTTAAGAGTAACGTGGACCAAAAGCCCTCCTCAGTTGGATTCTAGTTATGAGGCTGTGAGTTATCGTCGGCGACAAAGTCTCCCAATAGGCAGTTGCTTTCACTCTAACCTTCATGCACAAATGGAACGCGGTGTTTTACTAATCGGATTGATAAAGTAAGATATGTCTAAGATAATGAATCATGTGAGTGGAGGTTACTGCCACGAGTGGTTAACAGAGCTTGTCATCCTCGAAAAGACGCCAAAACGGAACTTGCAACATCTAATTCTGCGTTCGTACAGCGTATGGGGACATGGTTGGCGGCATCTGATTAGGATTAGCCTGTCACAGTGACCGAAGCCAAAGGACGCCTACGCTTATCCATCACTGCAACTGGTTTACGCTGCACCAATTGCAGTTCCACCAACACACCACATATCCAGTGTAAACCCGAAGGAATAAGACCGGGAGGTGTGCCAGTGGAGCCTTTGTGTCCAGCCGGTCAATGCTAGTTAGCCAGTTGATTGGCTAGTAAGGAAAAGAAACTCTTATGTCTCGGAAACTAAACAGAGAGAGGCTGTAATGACGAGATCTAAACTGAGAAGAAAGATTAGTGGAGTGTAATACAAGAAGCACTGCAGTATAGGAGTGCAGGTTAGTGCATCCCAAGGAGGATACGGTTGAAAAACAAAACTCTCATTGAACTATGAAAAGCCAGGTGGACCATTCATCATACAACACACCAACAAAGCCGAAGAAAAGAATGTATAGAAGACCACAGCCACTCACGCATCTGCTTTTTGTCTGGCTGCTCCCCTTCGGCCAATCTGACAAGGTTGAACCCGCAAGGACGGAAGTCACAGTCAGCACAGCCCTCCGGATCAAGCCTGACCAAGCAAGCCTGACCACCACGCCAAGGTAGTAGAAAGGGTCAGGATGGGGACATACAGTGATAGTGAAAGCCAGGTTCTCGGCGCATGCAGTTTGCGAGCTATGTGATCATCCCCTCAGTTTAGTAACGGAAAGAATGCAGTCTTGCTCAGTCCACTGTGACAAGATATCCTGCTCCCAGCAACACCGCCCGCGGACTCAAAAGACAGTACACGGAATGTGGTAGAATCTTCAAACTAACTTACTGTCTCGAACATATGCAATCGCAAATCGTCAAGACCGGTTATAAGCACAGGCCCATGGTGTTCCGTGGACAGTAAATTGATATAAGCAAACTGGAAACTTTAACCCATGAAGAATATGTTGAGCTGTTTGTGAGGCAATATAGAGTAGGGCAGTGTGGACTACGCGCCTCAACTTCCAAGTTTACTGCCTTAGAAAATTAAATAATCCAGGTTCACAATCAGTAAGAGCGCTTCTAGAGTCTCCTTGTAGCTGTGGTGGATTGGAAAAGACAAACTGGATAACCTATTCTCACGCCAATTTCGGTGATAAAAATTTATGATAAACAAATACAAGCCTTTGACCGGTCCAGCGTGTGACCACAAACCACATTAAGGAAACAGGCACAGATTTTAGGAGTTTGTAATTCTACCAAAACATTTGCAACTGGCAACTATGACAAGGAATCAAATGCCAGCCTGATTTAAAAATACGACTGTCGTCCTTCTGTACGACTGACGCTGTTCTAGCATTCAACAGATATTAACAGCGTGAACAATAGAGCCACGGCCAATTAAGAACGGGGTCTGCTTTTTTCAGAAATCTTCTTGCACGTTGACTATAGCGTACGAAGTGTAACAATGGCATGCAGTCTGAAAGCGAACTGTTAATCCCAAAGAACATCGTTGGTTAAGCCAACCTTTGTTCTGGTATACTAATGAAATGCCTCTTGACAGCAAGCCGTTAAGATCGTCATTCAAGTGTGCAACACGTGTCAGTTTAGAACCTGTTATACTACCATAGGATTATTTTAATGGCTAGTCTAGACAACGGAATATCACTGTGACTATTTGATTATTCTCGTCGGTTAGCGATAAGTTTACTATCAGACTATTGGCGTAGCACTGTCACAAATATTATTATATATGCAGTCCGAGGTGTTCAGTTGACTCATACACACCCACTGCATGGTCAAACTTACGCCGAGGAATACAATTATTTCCAGGATTTTGGCACAGCCACCAATAAATTAATTTCAGTTACAGAATAAACTTTGTCTAGTTCATTTTATATGGATAGTCTACGATGTTAAATGTGTAGTGGAAGCACGGTACTCACAAGCATTATTTGCACCGCAATTGTACTTCTCAGAGTGAAGAACAGAATGAATTAACAAACCCGTAATCTCTGTTTACTACGAAGTCAGACAGTCTATTCGAACAGACGTGTTCGCAACATCCACATTTGTCACGTGAGTCTGAAGGCAGGTGTACAACACAGTTACGGAATGGGGACGAGTTGACTGTATAGACTATTAAGTGTGGTGAGTTTCCCCTCCCGGACCACTAAGGGAGTGCGACCTGCAAATAGGCGACTTCAAGACCGATTCGGTTTCCGTAATGAAGTTCAAACTGACGAACATGAACTGAATTAGAATTTCGAATTGCAAGTTTTCGTGATGGTTGTGGAAACTTTTGTGAAAAAGTACAGTCAGGCCACATCTGACAAAAAGAATTTACCACTGTGATTAATAGTGGCTGCCTTCTTGAAAAAAGCGATGGTTTGATCTGGTTGATATAAGTTCCATGCTATAGCCTTGTGCTAGTAAACACATGAGTTCTTGCATTATACCTTTTGAACCTAATTGGTCAACACTGGGAGTTAGGCAGTGTTCTGGGCAAAAGCAAATAAATTTATTCGAGAGCGTTTCAAAACAACAAATTTTATCATTAAGCTTGATTCTCTGCCTATGTCCCTACTCTTCAGTGCGTTCTTTGGAACACAGACCACAATTTCCGTAGAGCCTCCATCACGTTGTTTGCGTCGTTAAACACTTGCATGGCATACACCTGACGTTCTGCCGTGAAGTCAGAAACGTTGAGTTAAGATTGTTTCTTGAAAGCATTTGAAACTGAAGACGTATATTAGAATTGGGGCGTATTCGAAGTGCTCCAAGTTTAATTGTTGCTGGTAAGCTACTGAACCGAAATCCAATCCAACAGCGTAATGTATTAGCTGGTTGTCAGTTAGTATCGTTGTAGGAGGAACTGAGGCTTGCATGTAGCAGAATTTATTCCAAAGTGTTATGCCACAATATTTTATCAAGTCATGCGAAACTGTACAATTTGGTCTGATGCAGCAGTTACACAGGATTAGCGGAGTAGAGCATAAAAATGCACCAACGTTTTACAGTCTTATTAGTAACATCACCGAAATTTCTGGGTGCTCTCCTGTTTCCTCACTCTAATCAGTTCGGTGGTCATATTTCCCCTGTGGTATCTTAATGTCAACTGCAACTCACTCGCACAGCTTATTAAAACGTTCCCAACACAACTCTCATTCTCCGAACGCCTAATTATGTACTTTGAGAGTCACGTGGTCATGGAAATCAATAATGTAAATTAAAATCATCTCACGTTCATCTATGTGTTATCTCATGTATGAAGCTGGCCGAAAAAAAATATTGAAATTTACGTTGGTTATGTGGGTCTAGCCAAGCGTGCAAACTACTGGCTCCAGCAACTATTGTCAACCATGGTCAAATTAATATAGGAAGCTGGAACAGCTTTGCAGGCGTTAACGGTCTTAACAGCTAAGCCGGGATAGGCTAACCGGATGACGATGTTTGTGTGCCGCGTTCAGGTGAATCGACTGGTCGGTCCACAAGAACCCATTAATCAAGCTAAGAGGCGAAAGGAGATCAGTTGACTTGTTCATAGCTAGCCATGGGTGGTGCAGAGCATGTGTGATGTTCGTTTGGACGTAGAAGTGAACACTCTAGAGCCTGATCGCAGTCGTCTATGTTATTACCAACCATCTGACCCTATTTGCTCGTGAGTGGATGTTGAGCATTGTGTAGATGATCGTGAAAGCTCCAGCAATGGCGATTTGGTGACTACTATCCTCAGCTCTGACTGAGCAACCCGCTCCTTCGTGCTGTTATCTAAAAAACCTTCTTAGTACCCATTCTATTTCACTAGCTACCAGATTCTGCCTTAAATGTTTTGGGGTGGGAGGTGGGGTGTACCCTTTTCGCGTTATCGGTTAGACGGTAGAGGAGTGTTGGTTTCTACTCCACTGGAATGAAACTATAAAAAACAGTATACTGTTTGTTCCACGTCGTTTTTCTTAGGTGCGCTGCCAAATAATTAGTGGATAATGGCTTCATTCTCTTTTGCAAAATTGAATTGTATACTCGGATGTGCGCAACCAAACCGAGGTAGAAGATCTTGTGTGTCAACGGTCTTTGGTCAAGCGATAAATGTAACGATTAACATAAGGTTTATAGAGCAATAATTCACAAATTGCAGCCTTAGCGCGCTCATCTCCACTTTAGTCGTGAATATGGCTACGATCAACTGGTCAAACGAGGGTCCTAAGTTATCGCAACTTTTAGTGTGCATGTATTGAACTTAGTTGAATTGAACTTAAAATTTACATGCACAAAATGCAGAGAGCTCTTCAAATTTTCCCAGTTAAAACATCAACATTTGTTTGTTCAAAAACAACGCAGATAAATAGTCTACTCTTTTCCTACGTGGCAGGTCTGCGAATAAAGTTGAAAGTTCTGGTGAAAGTACGCCGCGAGTCATAATGTTGAAAGAACTGGCCAAATTCGCAAACAAAAATGCAGCTTTTAACCCAAAATGCGTCAATCCTGCTTTGGCCAGTGCTAGTAATGTTTGAAACAACCATCAGGCGTTTACAAGCAGACTGTCAACGAGTATAGGAAAATTCCGTTACAAGATACCCACTATCACATGTGATCATAGTACAGTTGCTTTCATCCGCCTTCGGTCCCGTCAGCTGGCAACAGCCCGTCGGAAATTTGGACCAGAAAGCTTTACCGCTGACAGGAGTGTTAACAGTTTTTTGGGTGGTCCAAAAAAGCAATTGTTGAGGAACTACCACTGGTAGAAAAATATCATCTTCGGTTAGGAAGCAAAGTCCTAGATGCACGATGAGGAGAGAAGAATCAGAGGATGCGGTAGAACTCACATATTCGAGGAGCAGTAGTCAGTTGCTCTTATCCTGAAGTTCTTTCAGAGGTTGGGATACACAGTGCTACGCTTGTTGAGTATTACTTTAACTGAGTGGATAACTAATGGAACTTCTTGTCAATTTCTTGTCATTATTTACATACGGTTGACAAGATATACCGTTGCTCCATCCTACGTGAATTAGGTTGTCTTTTACTGTTCCTTAAGAATCGCAGTGTGGAAATAACAGTACTGGTGGGATAGTAGGGGAGAAAGTACCCACTGCATTGACCGCTTGCTGAGGCACAGTTGTTAGGTGAGTTTGTGAATACAAACTTGTGGTATTCTCTTATTATGTTTTACCGGTTTATTGAACTTCGTCATCCAAACACAGAACCTGTATCAAGAAGGTGTCGCTAAGTATTCAACATCTTTGCAACACTGGGGTTTCTGATCACTGGGTGATGACTTAATAACGTATCACCGCACCTCTTAGGCTCGAGCCAAATAAAATGAACCGGATCAACTCTGCTTTACCGCCACCTATAAGCTCAAGCATTCCCTGACTGTGCAATTTTCATCAACCTAACGGAAACGAAGATTAGCCAAGAATGAACAGTCTTTAGCAGTTCATGAGTACATCCTGTGGAGGTCTAAGTAAGGATAACCGCTGGACCCGGTGACCTATCTTGACGAGGACAACCTATGCATATGTGTACCCAGTAGCGCCGGATGGACAGCACACTAAGCTGCCTGGTTAGGCGGCCTTCTGTGTGAGTATACCTATCGGTGAACTCCGCCGGTCAGTCGACTGTTTAGGATGCCTCGGATCATCATGTAGGTGAAGTCGGCTGTGGCCAGTGTTCACTGCAGAACCAGTTTGTTCAGTGCCAAGGAATCTATGGAAAACGTAGGATGGTCGGTCCACATGCAACCTGATCTGGTGGTTGCTTTAAGTCAGAAAACCGAAAGTTGCGCTGGTGTTTGACTTCGTTTCCTCTCTTTTATGTGTTTAATAAAACTCACTAATACATATAAACGGGCTGCCGGCCATACGATCCGGCCTGGTGACCGATCACATACGAGGAAAGATTTCAACACATGGTTTTTGATAAGTAATGGATGGTCTGATTTGTGTAATTAGAAAGCACTACATAGCAAGAGGTAGCTCTCGCATTCGGAATAAATTTTGGGTTGTCCCATTTTGAAAGGTCATTGGATACGTTGCCATGGCCGATATATGAACTATGGTGCGCGTTCACCTATGACATTAAGCGTCATGTCTGGCTGTTCAACTACGGCCACTTATGGTTTCTGGTCATTTTTCCCAGAGGAGACAGAGTCATTGTCATATCACTGACAGTCACTGGAGACTGCTAAGAGAAACTAACCACACAATTAAACTGGGCAATGCGAAAATTTTGAGAAGTTACTGTTGATGTCCAAATCGGTACCACGGAAATATCTCACGGTAATCACAAGGAAACCGACGCCTCTATATGGGCGGCTTAGTCCTTGTTTAATAACACAGAGCCAATCTGTACGTCTCAGAGCGACATCTTTCGCAATGCACCTCAACAGGCCAATATCCTCCCTTGAACAATGCGGTCACGACACTCGATGTATATTGGTCTATTCGGACAAATGTAGAAGGGGGTGAGACAAAACGAGGGTTGCTTGGGTAGTCGTGCATCACTTTCTTTTGGGTCAACCTTCCCGAGACCTACATATGTCACCATGGTTGTAATTTCAACCAGTAAGGTCCCATCTGGCTATACCACCGCACACACCCGCCCGTCGGAGTTGCTCAGGCGACGTGGCAGACAGCAAAGCTAAGGCGTCTGACCAGCGGTCTAATTGTGCATAGGTTTGTTAATTCAGCTTCGCTGAGCCTGTTCAACAAAAGATTGAAACGAACAGTAACAAAAAATTCAGATGCTCTTACTTGCAGTCCGTGTTCAAATCAATTTAGCAATGCATCAGTTTATCTTAACTAGTTGAGTACACGAGTCTGACGGAAATTAATCCTGTACCTCCTAGGAAACAGTTATCGGAAATTCCACTGTGAAGAGTTTGCTATCGCACTCATTTCCATGGTCGGTTCACTCGTGGAAATAAACCTACAGGCCGGTGATCCTCAAAGAAAGTGTTCACAATGGCAGAACTAGAAGAAATATGGAAGTCAAGATAATCCTCTCCCCGAAAAGACTGGCATAATGGGGTTAATTATCAATAAAATACGAGCATCCCGGTGGACTTAATTTTTACCTGCGAAGCGCTGCACACCCTCGGTCGTCTACTGACACATCTACACCCACCAAACAAGAATGAACGTTCGTGGAGTCACGTGATGAAACTGAGTGGTGAATTAGACAAGAACTAATTCACACTTAAGATCTGTTCTAACTGTAACGCATTGTCTAACTCTATGGTCACGGTTGAATCGGTTGAGGGTTTTAGTACATTACTCGACCGACGCATACATGAAAGACAACGGGCACGACAGCTTTCCTAATCGACACTCCAGTCCCGCTTCACAGGCCAGTAACTATGCCTTTCTAACCAAATGTTGTTTCAATGTGTTTAAATGTTCTTTACTGAATTGTAGCCAGTAGCCTAATTGTAGATGTTTATTTAGTTCAATTCAACTCTCCTTTACACCCGTAAATCATTCATCAAAGTCTTTTTCCGACCAGCACGGAGACAAGGGTGCACGAACAAATATCCTTCTGCCTCGTGTAACAATTTATGAACCTGTGAACGATTGTAGGTCACTAACTCCAGAGTGTCCCATATACAGTTTGGGACTATAGCCTATACCACAGAATGGTTTTGGATCGAGTGGAAGAGCACATCTTGATGCTTGCCTCGACAATAATTTAAGGTAATGCACTATACCATGCAGCGCTGGGGCATGTTTATCAAGCGGCCGCATATGGGTTGACGTATATGACGTCCTGAACCACATTCAATCCCACTGAAACTGTCTGAAGCACGGCAACTGTCAGAGTGAAGCAGCGTTTACGAAGATGTTCCAATATTCTTAGACAGAATTATCACAGAGGTACGCTAACTCAGTGTTCGTAGGGGATGCCCACGTTTCAAGACACTTTGTTGAGTAAGACTGCGATCAGATTTCCGTACATGTCTTAAGGCGTAGTACTGAAGACCTCGGAAGTGATAAGGTGCAATAATTAACTAGAACAGAGAGGCATTTGGATAAAGCAGAACTGGCGGTTTTAAGCCATTCATAAACTGACTGATTTCGCTGAGATTTCAACGGCCAATTGTAAGTCACGGCTTATGGAACTACCCGGTCAAGTGTTCTACAAAATAGACAAATGGTTTATGTCGGAATCATGCCACACTTTTACAGTAGGTTTGTCGTTCCCAACTTGCATTGGTCTGTCCTCATTTTGCTTCTATTCAAAACAGAGGCCACCATTAGTAAACAGAAAAATAGATGAGGTGAAGACCGTTGAATCCAATCAGAACTGAACTAGGATCAGGTAAGAACGCTATGTAATCTAAAACAAATTGAAATGACGATAGAAGGGTATCGAATTTGGACCTATTCATATGGGTTAGTTCAAAAAGTCACTTCCGGACGAGGAAAGTTGTCATCATCCCATTGTTCCCAAGCAGAATCAAACTGCCAGAGTTCTTAAGGTGTACACTGTTAATCCTGGGTTTGAGTTACGGCGTAATTCAGGTTATATGTGTGGGTTAAGTCAAATTCGTCTTCCAGCTTATCAGCCCCGCGACATTACAAAGTAGACCAGTTCGTGTGAAACATGTCCTGGGTATTGATGACTGGTTAATTTTCTCCTAAGCTAAGCATTAACTGAAAGTAATCTTGTAACCGAATTTCACATTCTTCAGTGGTGCCGTACGCTGGAATTTAAGGACGCGAAGCCTCAGTCGTCTTTATAACTGGAGTTCTACTGGGAACACTAATTCGCCAACTGCGAGTCGTCATGTGATTTATCTTGGGCCACTAAACTCGTGACTGATTCCGGCGCCGAGACTGCAACCCGTTTTATCATTTTTACACTTAGGTCTGTTGCCATAGACGTGGGTGGATAGTAGGACCGCTGCTTTGAATGCGATCGTGATAGGAGCGGATTAGAACTTCACTTTTAAAGAACAAAGTAACGTACATTTCCAAATTATTAGAGAGTGGAAAGGTATTCGATTTTTGCCTACTCTGGGACCTATGGTGAAAATCAGTGGTTTAGTAGAAAAGGCATTCAAAACTGGAGAGAACAGAGTGAAATATAATTTTTGAAATCAGAACCACTTTTCCGGAAGGATACTCTGGCTCGATTCAAAATGTACAACCAACACTGTGAAAGCATTGCACACTTGAGGAAAATAGTACTGATTTTAGGTTCACACCTCCTACAGCTGGCGGACCGGTGAACATGCATTTAAATCGTGCATGCAGGAAAGCGTATATCATCGCCGAAATGGTTAGAGATTTGTACGCTTCAGCGTATGGCTATGACTTCTCCCACGGGAAAAATTTCTTGTGCACCGGCTATAGATTTACTTCCTTAGAGGTCGGTTGCCGATATTGTTGGATAGTTATCGGCACTGATCGTTTACAGTAATTTTCTAGATACACTCACGTAATCACACACCACTTGGCTTGCCTCAGCATGCTTATTTTGAGCTCGGCATAGCACAGGTGACATTGGTGACCTTTGCTAGAACCCACTCGTTGCCAAACTTCTGAGAGCGGTTTTCCAATAAGGGGAATTATCCCCGCCATCGGTTAAGCACAACACCAACTAGTTGAATAAAATAGCGTGAACTTTCTCCTTCACACACACTCTGTCACTCAATCTTATGAAATAACGTGGCTTGATACATCTATGGCACGACTAGTACACAAGGATTAAACTCTAAAATAGAAGTATAACGTACACTAGGACAATAGTTGAGAACCTATGTCTGAACGTGAGTAGTTATTCAATGGACGGACTCAGTGAAAAACTTTATGTACAGCGTTGATTCGAGAACCTACCCTACTCAGTTGCTTCGTCCCGACATACGTCTACGCAACACAAACTAAATGGAGAGAAGACGGGCGAAAAACATTTACTCCCACAGGCCTTCACCTTACGTTACTGATTAGATAGGATTTTTCTCGCGACAAAAAACTATCCTGTGAGTGTGTAGCACTATAATTTTTGCTCTGCTTCCACCTTTGTAAGAACGAACGAGGATAAAATATGTAACACCAAACAAAGAGCAACACATTTGACAGACGGTTCAGTAAAGGGACCGGTTAATTACCGAAAACATTTGAAAAACCTTTTGTGCTAATTCAGAAGCTGATGTACAGCTTATGCATGAGCCGAATCAATATAGGCTTCCCGTGCGTGAACTTTCATAAACTCGTTAAAACGATTGTTGCTGGATCATTTCGTGCGCTCTCTTCCATCTAACTTTCTCTGGCAAAATCGCGATCCAACAGTCCGCCCCCATACATTCTACTCATTCGTCATCATTCAGTAACTAGTTTTCGGCAAATCATGGTTGATGAAGTTGTACGGAGCTGACTGGATTAGTGAGTGTTGAGTGGGCTATATCGGAAAGAGGTTATGTGATTCATCCGTACCGTAAAGTAAACGATGTTTATAACTGAAAATTGCGCCGTTTACTGTGGGTTAATGGTTACCCAGCCGCTGCAAACATGTGCGAGTGGAGTGAGTTTCGATTGAGAGATGTATCTTTCCTGGTCAGGTTTAACTCAGCCCCAGTTGTCATGAAACTGTTTGGACAGAGGACTGTTTTCTGGTATCCAAATGTGCACAGATCGGTAACCACTTCAGATCATTTTCTTCTTGAGGAGAACTGTTGTGTCATCGCCTGTCTGAAAATCTAACCAGCCTTAGTATTTGCAGAGGTTTAAAGTCGCTGTGACCTTCTTTTCTAGTGAGGATATGAGGTAATTCAAACTGACTGAATTCGTCTTTCTGGTGACGTACACTTTCCATGATTCTAATACTGAACTGCTCCTTAACCGTCATCATAATAGGATGGCGAGTTAGGGTGTTTCCACCCGGTCGGAAATCGTCGACCGGTCTGATTACTGTTCACAGAAGGAGGTTGCCGACATTTCAGTCTCCTGTGAATCAGATATAACGAAACAAACAAAAAAACCGTCGAAAAGCTGGCATCGCAGTCACGTAGAACAAACAGCCAATCGATATCAGAAAATGGATATGGTCAGTTACATGTCTTGAAAGTCACCAAAAAATTCTGCCCAAGGAAAACTTACGTGGCAAACAATATGGTTAGGTTGCTAAACTTAGCCAACTCACAACAAAATGCAACAACCGTTGGAAGCCCGATCCAACTGCATACGCGAACATATCTCTTCTGTAACGCGCGTGATAATGAAGCTGACTTAAACTGTTTGTCCTGTTGGTTAGATGAATCAACCCACAGGTAAGACAGTTACAGCTTTCGTACTTCATTATTCACACAGCACATGGCTTGATAAGTACGTAGGTCATCAAGTGTTCAGCAGGTGACGAAGAAACATGGGAACAGCTTTTCAGTGTCACGTTGACCATATTCGGACTTTTAAATATTACTCAAATAGGACAATAATTTCATTTCGCTTATGTCCTCAGGTCCATTCCCATAACACAGGGGTCACTTCCATCAAACCACATGCTTCCCTCAGTAGCTCATTTTAATTTGTTTGTTGATCGAGACAGCAAAGTCACTGGCTAACATTGGGTAACGATAGAAACAGGAGAGGGTCTAAGTATTTGAATTCATTAGGGTGTTCTTAAACAAGCACGCCTCCTCATCCAAACATTTCTCACCTTCCTACACTTCTACTTCGGAAAAGTTACACAGCTTGAGGCCAGCAGAGAATCCTTAGAGGGTGTAGTTGTCTTTTCAATGTACCACAGACAGATAGAAATTGACTAAGCTTGCCCTCAGCATAACCGAAAACAAGTGGACCACATTTGATTGACCAGAGAATACACCTCTCTTCTCTGACCGTAGTACACTGAGGTTAACCAGTTACAGAAGAACCGTTACATCTGCCATGCTTATCAAAACGCGCTGGTTAAGGAAGCAATCACGGTAACTGGCACACGGTTGCCTCACAAGAGCGTGGACGCAGTTTTAGTCCCAGCCGTGGTAAGGATACGCACTACTGACGAGCACTGACGAGAACGAAACTCAGATCTAGTGCTTCTTTTTGGAAGGGAGCGACTGCAAATTCTATGGGAATGCGGCAGCTGCGATCAGTTGTGGGTGACGTTCATTCTGTGTGAAGTAGTTCTTTGCCAACTTTTAACCAAATGCTCCTCTAAATTCTTCTTTCTGAGTGCAGGATGCAAAATGCTCATGCAGTCAATTTCAGTTTGTACTCACCTCCTCTGTATCCGAAGGTAATAAGATTATGACTTTGCTGAACCTGGATTTTTGGGCCCGCAAAATGGAACAGTGTGTGGATTACTTCTGCTTTATATGGAAGAAATAGGCTAATCATGTCAATCTGCCTGATTGACGGAAGTATGCTCTGCTATCAGTCGGTACTTTGTTCTTTCCGTGCTTTCTGTTTGGTGAGTGGGTCCTAGCGGCAACCTTTACCAACATGGTTACTGACACTTTCAAATGGCCATATTGTCAGAGTGATCCAGTTCCATTTGGTTTGAGTTCCTAGACTGCGCTGTTCTGTCTAGACATATTTACGTGAACGAACCGATGCGTGACTGAGAGTGACAGATTCACATCGCCGACCTCTAGTACTACCGAGGTCGTTCGATATGCGCTTGGTGTGATAGTCCCTTGTGCTCAGGCATATACACAAAGTATGTGGTTCGACCTCAGACACACAATGGTCCTTTTGTCGCCTGCTATATGTGTTCTCTACCGTAGTTGTAACTTTGGCAATCAACCAAAGTGGAAAGCAAACTCGTGAGTACAGTGCTTATAAAAGAGAGGTAGCACGCCGAACGTTTCACTGCCTACTGTCAAGATAGAGAGAATTTGGAAAAGCCCAAATGTGAGAAAGTGAAGCTTATGTGTTGAACGGCCAACGACCCTTGAACGTAGTAATCTAAGCTGAAACAGACAGGTTTAATGGATCCAGTGTGAACGTAATGTTTCCGACCTTTGTGTTGGTTAAACAATGTTGTCTACAATGAAACATTGATCGTAGCACCCTGGATTTCTAGTTTCTGTCGTGAGCTTACCTCATTCAGGAAAAATAGCACTTCCGCTTATAATGGGATCAACGAGAACGAGATTGGATTGATTTGCGAACCTCCTGAGTAGCTTTAATGCTGTCTCTATAGACATTAGGGAATCCTGAGAAACTACAAATCGGGTGAGGATTCAATGAGTGGACATTATAGGAGGCACCGTCATCGTTCGGAGGAAGCTGAAGCTGATGCGTATGGTAAAACCGGAAAGCAAGATTAGGTTTTGCACCCAGAACTCTGTATAACGGAGACTCATACAGAAGTCTAGCATGGTTCTTTTTGATAACAAATTCCGCCTTGATACTGCTGCCAACATGTTGGAAGTGACTACAACCACAGGAATGTCACAGCTTAGAAGAAGTTCAAAAGATCTGTGTACAGTTCCCTTTGTACTGCAAGTCAGTAACAAGGATACGAGTAACGCATGAAAAAAATAGAAATGTCGACTGCAAGAACGATAAAGATCACAAATGCATGAGACGTAACCGAACAAGATGTACTAAGAATATGGAAACAGAAGCGTAACTGGGACACGCGCAGAGGAAATGCGGTTCAATAAGTGTTTTCTTGCTAGTATTGCAACTGAATGTCGTTCAACATTTTGAAGAAGTGAAGACAACCAGGCTCCTTGGGAGCTTGGAATAACAACACTTATGTTCTCTGTGCTCATAGTCACTTATCGATGAAACTATCAGGACAGATACATGCAAGAGGCTCCTGGTGAAACGTACTCAAATATTGAGGGACATCCGAATGCGTTTTAAGTGACTCTGCTGGGGTTGTAGATCAAGTGGGTGACCTTAGAAACAGTGACTCAGACTGTGCGTAGGGACGTGCCTCATAGTACACAACGGCTAACTGACTTCTGTTGGCCAAGTTGAGATCTATGGCCTAACGGAAATATAAGGGTAATTGGCTCGGTTTAAGTAATCCTTCTGATCCAGGGAGTAACTAAAGCCTTAAAACACCCACACATAGTCATACTGTGGTGGATTGTCAGGTCGGAGGTGCGAGCTTTCGAACGCTCGGCCGAATACCTCAACGCGGGGGAGGTACGTTCAAAAGCCTGCTGCGATCGGATCAAGGACAACGTGCGCGACCGGATGAGTCATCGCTCGACTGGATCGGACCAACGGGCGAGGCAGGGCAGGCGAAATACGACAGACGGCCAGATCGGAGGCGTGGTTTTTCCACCATTTAGAGGACCATCTCGACACGATGTTGGAATACGGCCAAGGCCAACGTTGGGTGGATGGCGGACAGCACGGGCAGCCGGACGAGCCTTTGCGCAACGAAATCGGACAAACAGACGAGGAATGACAGGCAGAAAACCCCCCGGTAGAAGACGCCGATCACACACGTAAACCGGTTAGAAGTGCACACGACGTGTGAACGTAAACCGGGGGATGTTGCGGGTTGGAATTATGACTCATAAACGAGAGAGCGCGTGTTGCATGTGACTGGCGATTTGAAAATAAAGATTGTGCTTTATTGGACGCCTTCTCGCTACAATACTCTATACTACCTTAATCAAACGAATATCTTTAATTAGGGCTGGTCAACAAGTTTCAACATTACCTCTGGACGGTCAGCAGCTGAACATCATAAGAAAGCATTTTGCTTGAAACTTCCCACACGATCAGGCTGACAGCTTGTTCGTTGTGCTAGCAATCTCCATCTCATCACAAAACAAATAGAAAAACAAGCTAAAATCTTTGAGAGGACTTCTCTCGGTTGTCGTTGGTGGATGACACCACCTGGCTTCTCACATTTTGATACGCACATCGCACGTGATAAGTGGCCATAATTTATCGCCTTCAGGGCCAGAAGAAAACACAAGTTTTGTGATCCAGTGATGCAAAATATTAGTATTAGTTTGAAACGTTTCTATTTTACCACTTACCATATTTCCACTTACTTAGGGTAGAGTCATCGAGGAGTATACAGGCTGCCCTGTTCCAAAAATGAACGCCAGGACTGACAGAGGACTCAGAATGGTACCCTGTGTTGCATCGATAGGTAAAGATTGCTGGCTAGTCAGCACTCCATTATTGGCTATGGTGACAATTTGGTCTTCGTGGTTGTTTATGTGTTACAGAATTGAAGTGTTTCTGTCATATCACCGAATACCAAACATAGTTCTATACCATAAGTTGCATAGAAAACTTTGAGGATATCCAATAGGTTTGCATATGCTGTCATACCTGACGTCAAAGTGATTGATTAGGCGTGGGCAGTTCCTTCGAAATCCATAACGTTTATCAGGGATGGATGTGCGGTGTACGGTACTAACCTGCGCTGATTGTCGGTTGTGCTTGATAAGATAATAATGTGAGTGGTCCATAGATGACAGGTTCGGTGCCATTATCCCACTGAAAACAGGGGCAAGGTGAAAGTTCTTCAGACCTTCTGAAGCTTCTCTCGGTTTAAGTACCGGGAGGATGGATAGCTTTAAAGCCAAGCCAATTGCCCTGTTTAACACTCAAGTACGGCTCAAGTATAGCCACAGTCGTGAATATCACTTGTGGAAGTGATTGGTATGCTCCTATGTTCTGTTCTGAAAACATCTGTCGTCTTTAAGTTACAGGCATTCACCTCAAGTAGCCATTTACCGGACGCCATTGTCACAGTTATTGCGCAGTATTACTGATGAGTGGTCGGAGATTTGGTTGATTTTCAAGTTGATAATCACTCAGATTTGGTCGCAGCCTTCGCATTCAGATAGACCTTCCAAGCAGCCTCTTTCGGAAAGAGGCACTTGACTCGAGTTTCGCTCTCATTAGTGCTCGTCAGTAGTGCATATCCTTGCCACGGCCACGAGTTGAACTGCGGCCATTCCAATCATGAGGCAACCATGTTATCCACTGCACCATTGACCTCACATTAGGCACGACCGCAGTATGGTTGTCCAGTTACCATGCAGGACAATTACCGTAGTGGAACGGACGTATTGTCGCGTGTGGAACTTGCGCGACAAGTCTCTAGTGGACGACGATCTTTAGCTCAAAAGCAAGTTGTATTTCTGTGGTCTTAACCGCAAAATACGCTGGGAAGTTACTTTCTGCTAAATATCCACTGCAATTTGTGTTAAAACGCAGAATTACGAACACAAACATGATGTCACACTGCTGGCGTGCATCCACATCCTTTGCTGAAATGCAGCGTTCAACCCTAATTCTATCATCTTGCTGGTGCTATTCTGTTGTGCTCATTTTGGTGCAATCCTGACCGGGTGACCATGGTGCAGTTCGATGTATAGTGTCCCAGTCGTATTCAGAAGTACACTCCCCATTTTGTTTTTACACCACGCAGATGACGGATTGTAGGAAAACTTACGGTGCATTTAACTACAGAGCTGGAGAGTGAGTTTGCGTTGTCAATAAGACCGTCTATTAACTTCAGTTAGTACTGACTTCTGTGTATCCCTTGCAACGCTGCTATCCGATTACGAATAAAACAGCAACCAATGTAGTATTTTTCAGTCACCATTACTTGATGTGCATTTCAGGCTTCTCTCGAGAAGGTGATTAGTTTTGACGCGCATCGCCTGCGTGAATTCTGCCACCCATGTTCCTTTGGTTCGTTTGAATGGAGGCGCATTTCAGCAGCCTCAATCGGTACAACTTCGGCTTACGAAAAATCGTTTAGTGTCAAATAGGCAAGAACTGATGGGAAATTTATGTACTTTCTTCCGACGAGCGTTGAGCGACACGTGTATAACTGATGACACTGAATATCAGAGTAAAATGAGGTCGCTGGAGATTTAGCACAATTAATATAAACAGTATGATCCAACACAATCTATTGCCTACTCCCGTATCAGCTGTTTTCAGTTGTTAGTATATCCGAACCGTACACAGAACGGATATGCGAAACCATATTGTGCGTTGTGTCGACGTTCATTATTAAGTAAATCCTTGGTTAAGCCACGAGTTAAAAACCAAAGAATTATCGGTTTCGCAACGTTTCGACCCTTTCGGAGAGCCTTTATCAAGCGATTCAAATCAGAAAATTCACATAGTACGAGCTTCAAATCAGGCAGTCATCACCTCGCATGCGGTGCGTGGGTTCATGGTTCATCTGAGGCCACCACGTGACGAGCCCGGACAAAACAAGGCTAGATAGTTATTGTATGCCGTGTGTGCATGTATGCGATCAGTCTACATGCGTGGGATCTGTTTTGGATGGGGTGGGTGACAGGGATCCGCACACCTTTTCCGACGTGGTGTCACTGTTGTCCACCCAGTAAATCGTGCCAAACAACTGACATTCCCAGGCCATCGGAGAGATTCACCGCTTGTGGTGTACTGGCGATCAGCAAGGTTTCTGCCATTAGACGTCCTTTGTGGTTACGAAAACCACCTTTCAACACACTCGGATGGTCGAAGTCAACTTGGTGTTGGTTGAGGATCGCGTGTGCAGCAATGGCTGAATCGTGTTCTCATTTCCGGATTTGCTCAGTGTCGGTAGGGGGCTTCTTACTACACTTTACATGTTCTTTAGTGCGTATTTCAAGTTGCCGGGCAGTCTGTCCAATGTACGAGGCTTGACAGTCTTTACATTTAATTCGATAAACACAGTTTGACTGCTCCAGAACTGTTCGTTTGTCTTTCAAGTGGACTAACTTATTCCTTAACGTGTTTGTGGCTTTAAATGCCACTCTGATATTGTACTGACTGAGGACCCGTGTAAGATCTTCCGATGTATTCCTTCTGTACGGAATAACAATATTCGATAGCCAGTTCCTGTGCTCGTTGATCTTGTTGCAATGTGC
>QNGE01002538.1:32271-50236 GCA_008508345.1 Paragonimus westermani | reverse complement strand
GCACATTGCAACAAGATCAACGAGCACAGGAACTGGCTATCGAATATTGTTATTCCGTACAGAAGGAATACATCGGAAGATCTTACACGGGTCCTCAGTCAGTACAATATCAGAGTGGCATTTAAAGCCACAAACACGTTAAGGAATAAGTTAGTCCACTTGAAAGACAAACGAACAGTTCTGGAGCAGTCAAACTGTGTTTATCGAATTAAATGTAAAGACTGTCAAGCCTCGTACATTGGACAGACTGCCCGGCAACTTGAAATACGCACTAAAGAACATGTAAAGTGTAGTAAGAAGCCCCCTACCGACACTGAGCAAATCCGGAAATGAGAACACGATTCAGCCATTGCTGCACACGCGATCCTCAACCAACACCAAGTTGACTTCGACCATCCGAGTGTGTTGAAAGGTGGTTTTCGTAACCACAAAGGACGTCTAATGGCAGAAACCTTGCTGATCGCCAGTACACCACAAGCGGTGAATCTCTCCGATGGCCTGGGAATGTCAGTTGTTTGGCACGATTTACTGGGTGGACAACAGTGACACCACGTCGGAAAAGGTGTGCGGATCCCTGTCACCCACCCCATCCAAAACAGATCCCACGCATGTAGACTGATCGCATACATGCACACACGGCATACAATAACTATCTAGCCTTGTTTTGTCCGGGCTCGTCACGTGGTGGCCTCAGATGAACCATGAACCCACGCACCGCATGCGAGGTGATGACTGCCTGATTTGAAGCTCGTACTATGTGAATTTTCTGATTTGAATCGCTTGATAAAGGCTCTCCGAAAGGGTCGAAACGTTGCGAAACCGATAATTCTTTGGTTTTTAACTCGTGGCTTAACCAAGGATTTACTTAATAATGTTTTCAGTTTTCTTTTAAGTGGTTCCTTATGAAACTATGTACTGAGGGACCTAAGCTCTGCTCCTTAATTTTGTTTGAGATTGGTGCTCCGTAATCACTGAAACTAGTTACGGCATCAATGAAAATTTCGTTGACCACGTGATTTGCAACCTAAGGTATGGTCCAGCTTGTAGAGGACTATGTACGTTTCTGTCTAGAATCGTACCTATTCTCCACAATAATTAAATCAGAAAAACTGTTTATAGGACAACGACGTTTATTGCAGAGACCGGGAAAGCGAGCTGTAAGCAAAACACAACGGAAGCAAGGCGCAACAGACCAGTAGCTAGCGTCCGGAAGGTGCAAGTGTCATTGTGACCTTGGGCGCTCGAACCTTCGAGAAAATCCAGACATGCAACCAAACAATGTCAACAGTGTCAACGGTCAAAATAAATGGCAAAATATTTGGAATACGTGGCAAACCAAGAATGTCTCTACAAGCTTTAACAGTTTCTGTGATATCATCCAAGGTGAAGAACACTTGACACTTTCTGTTTAGTAACCTTAGCCACATAATATGGAATGCGATACACAGTACAAGGTGTGTATTCGTTCAATGAATGTTAACTGTTTGAGGAGGTTTGTTGGACGTGAATCCGTCGAACAAATTCGGTCGTGTTACGCAAAACTATAGACGCAGTGTATATAAGAACCGTGATAAACAACCACAGAGAAAGATATCGATTTACAAGTGTCGTTGAAACACAATAACGTCATATCAGTGGAGAGTTCTGAAGAAATGGGGTTGTTAAACGAGTTGGCATAAAACAATCATTCATGAACTCACATACCGATTTAAAAACACGGGGAGGAAATGTGTATGAGTGATAGCCAAACACGCCCTGATCAGTCGGCCCGTCTTGTCCGCACAATGCCTTATTCGTCCATACGCAGTTACTCAATCCAGGTCCATTAGGGTCAAATCCTGTTCAGCTTTTGCCATTGTCTCAGTGAGTACAAATAACAGTCGATTTTTGACTGCATGACATAAATAGACCATATTGCACAAACACTTGCTTAAACGTTGGCAATGATCAACAAACTCTTGACTAAACCGGTTTATCCTACCCGGTTCTTCCGAGCTTTAGATGAGATACACATGATTGTAATGTGTAAATGAAGACAGAAATTTGAATAAGTTTGCCAAGAGTATCACGGAGTTAAAGGGTAGCAACTTGACTGGCATCATAAAACTTTTTCACACTTCATCAGTTATCAGCACAGGCTGATCACTTTCACGTGGTGTTTGAAAATACAACACTTAGCTAAACGTGCGGTCCCCCTAATTAAGACCTTACATATCAATTGCTTACAAACATTATACACTTTCGATTTTTCCTTATCCTTCACATACCGAGAGATTTCCAAAGTGGCCTTAGTTGTGTCACTATACACTCAGAGTATTCATGAAAATTTAGGGTTGCAAATGGCTATTTTCGGTCATTCTCAGCAAGCATATACAATGACAAGAGATTCATTAGGTGTGTGTACAAAATTGAGAAACTGTTATACCTAGTTATAATAGTTAAGGAAACTGTGAAGGGCTGCCTAACTGGTTGGCGGTAGGTTTTTTTCGTGGGTGTGTTGTGTTTACGTGAAACATGACTAGCTAAGTAAGGCTACTATGTAAGTGGGGTTCGGACAGTTCATGCATGGTTGGCCACTGGGGGTTTAGAGCCCGTAAGCGATTCTTGTAGACTGATAGCTGGGGTTTCTAGAGACTGACAACGATGGCCTCTAGTGTTGTTAAGAGTCTCGCTCTGACAACTGGGGAATGTACGCGGGGCATTTTGTAAATAATTTTAAAGACTCTGACGACCGTGGTTTCATGACCTGCGTCGATCAGATGCGGTCCGATATCACTCAAGATAGGCTTTGTCATAGCCATTTAGGAATTCGTTTTGGTTTGGCCATCGTGTCGCTGAACACTGATAGGAACGTACTGAAACGTAGAAAGACTGCATATTCGCGGAACGCGAATATCGTAGGGTGGGCTTTGATTCCACAACTGAGTGCTGCAACATAACCAAGATGTGACGCTGTGTGTGCAGTGGAATATCCGGCAGATCCTGTTCTCCACAGTGACTAACGAAAGTGTCTATCGTACGAAATGCGGTAAATGAATTGCAACTTGACAGATTCTTCCCGCCGATAGTTAACTGCGATCAAAGTACTTAGATGTGAAACTAGTGGCCAGCTCCGGTGCCTGAAAAATTCGATGGTTTTCTAAGTACACAGCGCACAGGTGTGCGTTGTAAGGAGTTATATGTGTTAAAGTTTGTGGCTTGTTCACGACAGGTACAACTTTAATTTCTGACAAAGAAAGCCATTTCTATTCTATCGTCTGAGGTGGCTTAACTCTCAAAGTGACTACCGCCTAACCGTTACGAAACAAATGAAAACATTGGTCCGCGCAATATCAAGTGGAAATACTAGGCCGAACAAGTTTTTCTACAGACCTACAGTTAAGAGCATCCATGTCAGAATAATGGGGTGACATCAATCATTATCGTTTATGCAATTGGCAAACCCCAAATGAACGCATTAGCTCTGTTGTACTGAGAGATTATTCCCACTGTAGTCGGCCTGCTTCGTGGGGCTGTTGTGTCGTTGTTAATTCTTCTGATAGATGGACTGAGCGTTAGCGCAGTATCTGATCGACAGTTGCCTGGGATTGTCCTGTAGTGGAGATTGAACAGTGAATCAACAGTGCAGTTATTGGAACTGCCTGGACATTTTGCGTTGGCCGCTAGTCTATCGTTGTGATAAGACTTCCTATACCTCTGATAACTATTCGTAAATCAAAAAGCATGCATTGCCAGATAGAACATTCAGTCAGCTTTGCCAGCACAGATGAGCATTCATTTAATTAATGTGTTAGCGCCCTGTACTCTGAGCAGAATGTCATCTCTTCTTGGTATGGCTTTGATTGCTTTAGTGATTTGAATGGCGATGGTATAGAAGAGGCTACTTTCAAGGATCATCTAAGGCCCTTGCAGTCAAATGTAGGCTATCCGACGACGAAAATAACCCTCGATGCTGTCAGTGGAATCTAACCCTGCCATACTAAATGTTCCCGGAGGTGAGCGAATTCCGTGTTTCATTTTGAACCGTTCGACGACCATTTCGGTTTCTCGTAGAAGTTGGTGATTCGTCTCAGTGGCATGCAGCAACTGTTAGGGCCAGGGTAAACCTGACCCGCAGAATTCGATTCTGCTGTCAAAAATCAGATAACGTAAGCCGTTACTGAGATATGCTTCGGCGTGGGATTTGAATATTTTTTCGCGCGCTCACGCCACAGCTAGGTCAACGATTTTCCATAAATACAGACCAGTTTCTCATGTAAATTCGCAAAGCGTTTGGTGGCTAAATACATCGCTATCCGGAGTCTGTTTTGTCCGTGTTCTCATTGGTTCTTGTCGATCGCGGTTTGGGGTGACCAATCGGAAAGGGGCTTTATTCACGTTATTCGTTCACCGTTGTTCGTATCAGTTATTCGTGTTCGTGTTCAGTAGGATTAAGTTATAACAACAACAAACAGCATTCTGAGGTGCTTCTGCTAAACACGTTCAAGATTTCTAATTAACACTGTCATTCGTGTAACTTGTACATTAAACACGTATGATGCATCAAGCGATGTGAACATTCAGATGTGCGCGTTTAGTAACTTATGACTGACTGTTTGCATTTCGATCACAGAACCCTTCATCACGATAGGTTAATGCACGTTTTGCCTCATTCATTCAAATGACAACTTCGTGTGCGATCACAACAGTTATAAAGCGTCATCTTTAATTCAGCCTTTTCCGGACACTTAATTTAATGGAATTCCTCTCGGGCACAAGAATCTAAGCCTCCGGTTTATCAGAAATTGCTTTCTTGAAAGTATAGTGACTGAATACTGGCATAGCTCATGTGGTGCTGGTTCGAATTCGAAAGGATTCACCACTCTTGTTTTACACCATAGATACTTCCACGTACCACATCTTTTGTTCTGGGTCGTCCAATTCTAACAATCCACGGGTATCCCAATGTTGTTCAACAGTTAACTTCATGAATCCACGTTCATACTGTTCATCTATACTGACCTAGTAACCAAGCACGTCGATATGGCCGGTCTCTATATAAGGATTGCTTGTCAGAATTTAGCCAGCTTAGTCATATTGAAACGCTGATAACTAGGCGCTGCAATTTTAACGCCCAATCCAACGTGAGATGAACAAATTGTGGTTACGCATCCAGCGAAATCAAGAAGCTGCGTAGACTCGAGAATCGAAATATTGGTCACGTGATTGCCACGAGCTGAAGTTGCTGAAGTTGTGGAAATATGCAGAAGTCTTGTGTAAGTTTGCTCATCAGAGCCAGTGTTACATCTGCCTCCATGTCTTCTCACATTTGTGCGTCCTGATATTTTTATTAAGGCTAAGAAGTCTTAGCTCAATGCGCGCACCACGGGCAGTCCAATGAGTGCACAACACGTCATCCGTCTTATTTGAGAGCTAAATAGTGCGTAGTGGCAATGCCGTTAACGACCATTTATAGCGTAACAAGCTCCAGTGCCTGTTACCTGAATATCCCTCTCTGTATCGTTCAAAATGTATCCAGTAAAACGGTAAAAATCAAAACATGAAGAAACATATTTTGGATACCTCATCCGTAGTCCGGAGGATTTATGTGAAGGAACATCAAAGTTAGATCAAGACTGTGGTTGGAATATACACGTAAAGACTAGATTACC
Organism: Paragonimus westermani; assembly: GCA_008508345.1. Taxonomy (NCBI): domain Eukaryota; kingdom Metazoa; phylum Platyhelminthes; class Trematoda; order Plagiorchiida; family Troglotrematidae; genus Paragonimus; species Paragonimus westermani. The sequence continues at coordinate 44,585 of QNGE01002538.1, read as the reverse complement.
ATTCAATCAGTTTACAACGCAATAGTTGATCCGTTACTTTGTTATGTTGGCTGAATCTCTCATGTCAGTGATTAATCTGGTCGATATGAGAGCATGGAGGACGTAGCAGCTGACCAACATACTGTTGGGGCAGGCCATCTAATTCCAACAGGTTCAANTGGAAAGTCTATCTGAATGTGAACGCTGCGATCAAATGTGAGTGATGGTCAACTTAAAGGTAGTTCTACCGATGGGCAATCACAAAACAGGTGTGACAAATAGATTCAAAGGTTTTTTCCAAAGCAAGCAAAGGGTCGTCACGAGGTGCGTGTGAATCCACAACGAGACTACGTGTGGTTGTTGTGTTTTGTCATAGTTTTGTCAACCTGGAAGTAGAAACCATTAGAAGGATTTTACAACAGATCTGTGCTCCTCATGGTAAACAAAAATTCCAATCGTGTTCGATGCGTTTATTGTGTTATTGTCTACCTCACATAGATTGAACACCACCAAAATCCCATACTACTCATCAGGGATTATTTATTTGTTGAAACACCCTAAACCATCACTTTGCACATCTTACAAGTTTGGCGTTACAAAAACGAATTGTGATGTTACGATACCTTCACTTCTTTGTTTTCGCAGTGAAAACAACTAATCTCATTAAACTACATCTAGGTATACCTGCTTTTTCACTTTATTCCACGAACCGAGTCATACTGGAGAGATTTTATGACATCTCTCGAAACAGATTAGGAAACTCTACCTAGGACGACTGGACTCTGCTCAGTCAACAACGGCGTCGTCATTCTTCTGGATGAAAGCGGGTGTCGGATGGACACTTCCTGAGCTTCTGGAATGATCTACCGGATGCTCAGTAATCCATCCAAAGCCGTCCAAATAAGTATAATCAACAGCGCCTAAACAATCGGAATCGACTTACTCGGGTCGTTTGCGCTCTATCAAAGGCGCGTTGACCAACCGTCGCCCTTATCTAGGTGATTAACCTTTAGTTGTTATACTCATTAAGCTTCGTGACAGCAAATATTACATTTAACAAACATTTAAGTCTTAGCTTCGTGTTGGCAGTCTTCTCTATGCAACCGGAGCGTTAGTAAGTACATTAATGAGCTGCAATCTACATAAATACTATCGTGGGTTTTACATATTTGCAGGATTTTTTCCGTATCAGTCAAATCAATGTGCTGTACGTAGGTAAGTGAAGCACCACAGAATGATAAAAGTTACAATGTAATCATTAAACTGTACGATAGCACAATACATGCTTGAATGCAAATCGAAGAATGCTATAAAATTAAAGATGACAGTCCAGTCTTCCATGGTCAGACGCACGACTTTTCCACATCCGTAATACTTGTTTAAATGTATGTCATACGTCGTTAACATCGAACTGGTGGAGCAAATGACTAAGATGACTGAGGTGACAAGGTACGTATCTGACTAAGGTACGATTGTCAACTATGAGTAGACTCCACAAGTTTATGTGATAAAGTAACTAATTCTGAGTCCATTTTGTATCTCAAGTTGGAGAAGGTTGATACAGTCTAACCATGATGACTATGCCACTGTCTAACAGTGTTAATTTCTAAGTTAATTGCTATGGTCCTTCAAAATGCATTGGGCAATAAATCGGTACAGATGTCACCTCTGTGATGGAGCCATATAATAACAACTGCGTTTTCAAGACATTCAAATGAATAAACCCATACAACTCAACGTCACCAGTGGCAACCCAATACTGAGGTTTGTGCAACTCCTGAGTGCTCACAGGTCGTTTTTCGCTCATGAGTGATGCTCACACTCAGCTTTGTCCGGCCCAGCCTGTTGACAGTACACATTGCAGAACTACACAGAGGCTAGCACATCAAATGAAGAGCAAATCAAATAGGGGTTCATAACTGAGCGTTGATTGCAGGATCAGATGAGGAGACAACTTCTGGTGAACCAAACTAACGAAAAACAGAATTGATTGGTGGACGCACATTGTCTGATTTCACGATAAACTGATATAAATTAAATATCATTCTCATTTAACTGAAGGTATCGTATACCTAGAGACTTTTCAGCCAGCAAACACGTGTACAACTGATGAGTTATAACAAGAGGAAAATCCGACTAAGTTGTTTATTTTTGAAAAAGATGACTGAAATTTTTTTTACAGATCTTTAACTATAACCAACCTTGAGTTAAACTCCAATTTACGTTAGCCAGCGTCCTTCACTACACATCACCAGGCACCATTCACATTTGATCGCAGCTTTCGCGTCCCCACAGACCTTCCTATGACCCTCTTTGAAAAGAACCACTAGACGCGAGTTTGGTTCTCAGTAGAGCCCGTCAGTGATACCTGTCTTCGCCACGGTCGGATTACACTACAAACCACTCTGTTATGACTCAACCTTGTTGATCATTGTGCCATTGATCTGTTACCGGTCACGGGCGAGCCGCAATATACACCAAAGCAGGAAGAAGACGTTGCGATATTTCAACATTTCATATACTCTCAACAGCTACAAATCGAAGAAATGTAGGTTATATGTGACAGACGAAAAGAAACAGACAGGGAGTGGACAAGCATGCACACCCACTAAACATTTGCCACCAAAACCACAGCAACCCGATGAGTTACTCCAACCGTTCTTGACCAGACAGCATCGGCTGCCGAGGTCTCATCAACAAAACTTCGCTTAAGGGCAGTAACTTCGGGTCCTGGTTGCGCGAAAATATTGGGAATGCACCAACTTGGTGACTAGTTGTCCTGAGGTGTCTAGCAGTTAGTGACGCAGGATTTTCAGCACCGAATTCGCCGGGTTGAGATTGTTTGATTTACAGTAGTACTAACCACTTCAGCAGGCTTCTCGCTACTCACTGGGACAGCTGTCGATCCATTCTACCTACGTAAACATCAGTACAGTTGCAACTGAACTGGTTGCCAATGTGGGAGACAGAATAGTGAGACAATCTGCTTTCAGGGTTACGTAGGACTGAATCTTGTAGTTTGACCCAAGCAATAATGGACAGCAGCCCACATGTCGCACAAGGCAGGTTTCGATTTGTGCCTGATATGACAATTCAGCTGATCTCCGTTGCACCGCGAGAATATATATATATATATATATATATATATATATATATAGGAACAAAGACGTTCCAAAATTCTGTCGACATCGCTGACTGTCCTTATGTCTGTCAGTTTTCGTTCAGTAGTGCTTGGCGGTTGACGTGGCATGTTCGGTCCAGTTCCATAGTCGTTAGAGAGATTTTAGCTCGAGACGTGGATGCTGCTGATGTTAGCCTATTTTTTGAGTTGAATACTCAGCCGACGTCCGTTTAAACGTTGTGCCAGACAGCACGTTGTAAATCCACAATTGTGGTTGCATCGTTGATGTTTATTAGATGACAACCATCATACGATTGATGCAACGAAGAAACAGAATCAACAGATTTTCTTTAGCAGTGATAACTGTCGTATTCTTACCTCAGTCCTTTCACAAGATTAAAGTTTATTGCAATTAAGACGTTCACTCCTGAGGCACACTTATCTGGTTGTTCTCTATGTGTGCGTGTATCACAGAAATCACGGCTAGAGGAGTGCAAACCGTACCAGTGATTTGACTTAGAACATATAATTACAAACCACACAGTTAGTAGAAAGAACCCAACACAATATCTCTTGAGGTTTGTGGAAGCCGCGTTAACGTCGTAACTTTGAACCTGTTTTGATGATCACCCACTATGGAGAAGCAGGCATGAAATGCGGTTCCGGAATCGGACAAAATAATCAAAACCACCTTTCGAATATTTTTGGTATAGGGTACATGCGTACGTATATATACTGCCAAGTGCGACTAAAGATTTCTAGATCAGTCAGCACTGATCTCAGAGAAAATTGCATTCTAGTGGGTTCAGCAAAGAAAAGAACACCACCAGTTTAAACGAAAATCAGACGTCTAACTTGACCGCAGCCCACACGAGGTTTGAACAGTTGGCTGGGGTGAGAGTAAACACACGACTGGAACCTCCCCGCGTGCAGAACAGGTCATCGTTCGGCGAAATTGCTGGCTGGGTTTTCCATTCCAAACTTGCATTTATGCAAATGTGTGCATGTTTGATGAAAACAAATGGTTTGACAGTTGGTGATTATCTCGAAGTGCAACCCCCACTCGAAAACAGGTGGCACACTGTGTTCTCAACGAATCACTCCGAGTAGAAAGTGAACGTCTGCATAATAGTTAACTACAAACCATATGCAATGCATTTTACCTTGCTTTGCTGTGTTAAACGACTGCCATTGGAATCCACGTAGTTTAGAACCAGGAACCCTTGCATCCGAGTGGATTGCAGATTGCGTCTGATTCAGCGTTACTTGTTCTCGTCGAACCGTCAACCTAAGCAACCAACAGCCTATTCGTCAGCTATTTTGATTAGGGTTACTTCGAAACGCGTGTATGTCCAATCACCAAGATTTCACACAATCGGTTGGTGCCGAATTTGGGACCCGCGGAGTTCATTTTTTGTTACACAGTATGGATCAACGATTGAAACGACATGAGATAGTCTCCTTCTATACTAGAATGAACCACTAGGACTGAATCTAGTAGGTGTACTACTTGTCAGAGTCTCATGTTTGACTAGACGTGCGGAACCGGCTGTATAGTTTCGTCATCGTGTAACAAACCCCAGCCCAACTGCAAAGCTGACGACTGATGTGGAATTTGGTGACCACAGTCTCACCAACTGAAAAGGCTGGAACCACCCTTCCAAGCAATATATTCTGATAGTATATCACTCATTCTCAATTTCAACCTATCATCAATATCGCCTGCCAGTTCGTGAACGGATGTTATTAATTTAGCCACACTTGACGTGCGTGTTCTCTCTGTACATGCTGATGCGACCTGAGCGGTCAGTTCATTAATCCAATAATGCAATAATGGTATATCCTATGGTCCATACCACTCACAAAAAACCTGCAACACCATCCCACCGTCAAAAATATTTCCGTTCTTCCCAAACTCAGGACATATTTTGCAGGCCAGACCACCTGAATTGTTGAACACATGACAGTGGCTCAACTTCTGTTAGAATTCGTTACCCGTGAAATTCCTAAGTGTTTCCACAACAAGGGGTTTCGACCACTACTCCACCGGTAGAAGCTGGTAGCGCGTACTCCCTTCTATCCTGTTCAGAACCCATGTGCTACGTTTCGGCGTTCTTCTGATAAACTGGTCGCCAATGTTTTGACCACGATTGTTACAGTATCGCCGTAGAATATTGCGACGGTATGGCGAAAATCGTTACCATCCGGATCAAACACAATGAACAGTGGGAATCGTCCACACAGTGTGCAGACCACAATGTCTTACTGCGCTCGTGCGAGCGCATGATTTGTAATCACTTTTAATAACAGTGATATTGTACAATGTAATCTGCGGTTACGGTTTAGACTCGTTTAGAATCAACTGCGGTTTCTTGCGAAAGTTAGTCCGATTATCCCAACCTTGTCCTGTGTTGTTCGCAGTCCAGACATACGTCTAGTTGTACTCCAAACGGATTCTACCACCAAATTGATTCGACAGTGAACGCCATTCGTTCAGTATATTGGAGCATTTTCATTATGCACCGTTATGCTGACCCCCATGACGTGAGGAATATTGTTGCAGACATTCCAAATATTTCGTCGCGGACCTTTTCGTTTTGTTCAACACTCGAATTTCACTCCGGCCGCCTGCTGAAATTCGGCTTCAACTGATAACTGGTCACTTCTCGCTAGTCTTCCTGCCAAAGTATATCCCAGTTTCACACGTCTGGATCGTCCGAGTAATTTCCTACCCAACAAAAGTTAGTCGGCCTCACTGAGGTATTTTTAGCACGTTAGCCTCTGTCACACAAAATGACGGTCGATCTTCTTTTCTGATTTCGATACCTCAGTTCTGCATGCTCTTGCTATGTTCTTCTTGGAGTTCTAATGCAATATGTTCATTAGAACCCGCTCTGTAGGACATGTTGTATGGAACTGTGATGGAATAACTGACCGGACATCGGTTAGACCAAATTGGAAGTGGTCTTTGAAGGTTGTTCACATTTGGTTGTAAATTCTTCACAGAGGGACGGACGATGCATTCCGGTGTTTGAAATCACTTGGCCCTTCGGAATTATCAACTTGAGAATTTATATTCTGTCTTGTTTTCAGACTCGCTTAACGTTGTAGCTCCTGGCATATCGAAGGTGTAAATGTCCTCTTTTCATCAGAGTGTTTAGTCTTCCTAAGAAAGTCAACGAAAGTCTACCAGATCGCATCCGTGTTAACATCTGAACAGTCGTCCGTTAGAGCGTAGTCCGATATACTGAATACACAACGCTTTTCTGATTTGTGCTGATAAACTTTGACTGAAGTACTGAGTCTGATAGCGAATAGCCGGTTGCTCAATGGGGTTCACTCGAGCAAACATTATTCATCTTCAGAAGTTGGTGTGATTCTCACTCCAGCTTAACCACGATATTCGCTTTCGGCATCACCATAGACCCTGAGAGAGAAGCGTTTGGGTCGACAGTTATCTAGAGGTGAGATCTGATTCATCTGATACTTCCTGTTAGTTCATGCCGCAAAAGGGTTTTACAGTGAGGGATACTGCTGCCCGTCTCTGACTCAAAATTCTGACCTTTGAGACAACGAGTTACAGGGTTGTCTTGGGGGACCCCACCCATAGCTAGTGACTCAAGAGTCTGACCTGTTTAAGAGTAAAGGGTTGCCCAACCCGACGGTGTGGTGACTAGTATGCAGACGTCTGGTTTTCATTACTGTTGCATGCAGAGTGTATTCGAACCTACACAAAGCTTCTGAACAATACCGGACGTTTCTTGGCCCTATTCGAAAATGCATAGGTAACCACTGTCAACCCCTGGGTGATCTGAGTGCTCCCTTTCTGAGAGTACCTCCTCCAACCCCCTTCTTCCGCAACCGTAAAACTGCTTCTGCTATATGCTCATAGGATCGCGTATCGTCACCTAAGCATTTCTATGCGGTCAGTAGTTTGTTATACAACCTTATGAGTGCATCTGCTTTTCCTCCGACTGCTCTCACTTGACTTAGCTGAAAAGGCTACAAGCGGATGATCCGAAGTCCCAGTCAGCATAGCTCTCCAAGCCAATGCAGTGCACAAGCCTGACCACCACGTCAAGGTAGTAGAATTGGACAGCAGCAGGCTGTATGCTACCAACTGAAACGTTAAGGACTGTTCTGCAGCTTGATGAACACAGACTCAGCAACTTCAGAAAATATTGCAGACGGTAATTCGATATCGTTCTTCCCTTTAATTCATTAACGGCATAGCTTTGTAACTTACGAACGGATAATATCAGTTTAACCACACTTGGAGTAAATATTTTCTTATCTATGTTCTCTGAACTCACGTGATTGAACAGTCTACCATTGAAATCATCCACCTACATTAGAAAACCATTTTGCGTTTTTATACCTTATCACAATCTTAGTGAGTCTTTCTGATCCATCAGTTCTACCGGCGCGTAGGTATTTGGCCCCGCGTTGTTTCGTTGATTTCGTCCTATTCCACTGGGGTTTATTTTGGAGGTGTTTAATCTCAGTTTTATGCGAGGAATTTAATTTATTTTAAGACAATCTACGTCTGGGAGATCGCATGACTGACTGAAGTAATTTGGCGAACACCGTTTAGGTTTATTTATGCTCAGTGGGTTGTAGAAAGAACGATCAAATGCTCTTACATATCAAAGAGAATACAGTGCGTCAGGCGGTTCATCAATATATACAAAATGTTCTCAAGTTAAACAAGACTAGTCGGGTTTGAATTAAGATGTGACCGTGTGGTATGTCAGTGTTAATCATTAAAACATATTGAGACAGCACACTGATAGAGTTCAAAGTGAAAATAAAATAAGCGAACAGGTCTACAGTCACACAGACTTTAAAACCAGGCTGACACAGAGAAAAATACACATCAAGTGACCGGTTGAACTACGCTTGAGGGGTGGCCAAGAGAACTACAAAGCGGCTTGATTCTAGCGTACGCTTCAGTTTAGTAGAATTTTACACATCTGAACCTTGACCACCGAATAAGTTATTACTTTCGGAGTGGGGTAAACCGTAGGTGAGAAGGTAGTCCACCTACAGGGTACCAATCCCAAGTGGAATCACGGTAAAGAAGAGCCAGTTAATCCCTAGATATTGGTTATTGTAAACGTTCGAATGACCGGGCGTATTAGAAGTCGTGTAGGTTAACGTTAATTCTGGTTTCAGGTGCCTGTAGTTCATTGTGAGTTGACTTTCTGCAGCTGATCTGTCTCGTTAAGATGGCATTCTGCGCACAATGATTTTCTTAGTAGTGGGCTCCAGTAGCCTTTAATAAGGATATTGTCCAGATGCGAAACCTAATGTATAAACGAACACTACAACAATTGTGTCATTTTGGATAGCAATGACATCATTCAACCAGATGGGCGTGCTATTGTTTGGAACTGATTCTACTTACAAAATTAAATCAAGCGGCAGGAGTCATTTTTAATTTGAAAGAGAATCAATTGTGAGTGATCTGAGCTTCGAATGGAGTCTTACCATCGAGCCAAACAACATGCGGGAAGCCCTCTACCAACTGAACTGGGAAGCCTCGCTGAGACCTTTGAAATTCTGGACTTGGACTTAATCACTCACTAAAGATGACCTGCCCCGACATGTCTTCTAAATCACTTACAGCTGAAATCCACCAACGTCACAGCTCAGTAATGAGATGTTTAATTGTATCACCGATAAGCAATTCGATTGGACTTCGACTGAAGTATCTCAGATAATGGGCTGTCAATCAGTTTAGTAGGGTTCGGTCAGTCTTACACTAAGACCTCTTTTGTTAGCCTAAAGTGATAGTAACTCAAGTCCCGCTAGAATGCGACACCTTGGTATTGATATGTTCGCCGAACTTGGCATTTAGGTCGCAAACGTTTGCAACCTAAATGCCAAGCTCGGCGAACATATCAATACCAAAACCATCAACCCGAGCTACAAAAAACACCACCACTGTTCCCAACCATCATGCGACACCTTGTCTTTCGACATGGGCATCTGTCAGTGTATCTAGCTAATCTGATTAAGAGTGACGCAACAGCATTTACACTAACTGGTTCTTGTTCAAGAGAGCCGTGCCCAACGCAACGGTTATGGATAATAAAATTCACACTGATGTTGTTCACTTGATAGAGGTAACAGAGCTGCAGTTTAAACTACCTTCGAGTCGTCCTGCCTAACAATGACGATATACTTCCGATTCCAAACGGGTAATCTTCTGGATTGCGCAAATTCAAGTAACTTCTGAGATTTCAGCTGAATTGCGGTGATGAAGTATAACCACACAAAAATCAACCAATTCCACCTCAGCTGTTAACCACCAAAATGCATCACACTATTGCAAACCTTAAACTAATGTCAGTGTATTGCTTCTGTATAAAGGTCTGATTCAGAAACTCAGGTGTCTTCGTAGTTGAGATCTGTCTGTCTACTCTGGTTCAGGTAGAGAAAGCCTTCGTTTGGAACTTGTTCTGGCAACAATTCAAAAGCGGTTTCGTTAAAAAAATGCCTTTGAAGCAACAGTTTATCAATCCCTAAAAACATCAACGTCTACAGAACAAAAGGACGGTAGACATAAATACAGCATTCCGCAGTTCAGTTGTACGCTTGTCAGAAACGTGAAATCGGATTTAAATGTAATGTTTCTCTGGTAAGTTATTAAAGGGCAATTCTGTCTCTGGTTACGAGCACACTATGATCCGTACTTAGAGGTTGTAACATGACTGACAAAAGACCCAAAGAGGAAACGAAAGATGGGGTGGTTATTAGCTACCAGAGTCCTGTCAGTAAACGGAAAGCACTCGATTTGGACTGTTGTCAGACAGTCAACATGAGTTTCGGAAAAGATTCTGTTGCTTTAAAACATTTGGTCGAACAGACCATTAGATACTCTGCATAGGGCTTTCTAATTGAGTATAGAACAGCTTCTAGCCATGTGGTTCACTGATTACTCACCGCTTTAATTTTAAGGTGAACGGGGCTATTTCTGATTGGTATGAAGTGACCAGCAGTGTGATCAAGGTTATACACTAAGAAACCACGTTCTATATTCTGTTCGTGTACGAACCCCCACAGCTTGCATATTCCTTTTCGTTATATGCTGTTACCACTAAAACCTGACGTATTATGGAAAGGTTGAGCAACCATTCATGGCAAAAGGACAAATTAATATCACGCAGGCAACTGCCGCAGCATAATGCGGTCAAATATGAACTAGTACACTTTGGTCAATCAGGCTACAGGGGTTACTTTCTGGGAGGCGTAACCTGGAAAACATCACACTCCAGTGTCACTAGGGCACGACTTACCGGATGAACTTAGCCTGTCTCCAAACAGTGCACCGGTGTCTAGGAGGGTCAGCTAGGTACTGGGGTTGATCAGTAGACCGTTTGGACAGTTCCATTCGGGTTGTTTCATTGTTATGTTCAATTCGCTGGTGTGTTCCAACCTTCAAGTGAATATGCAAGTTAGTCGTCCTTATCTCGTGAAGGACAATACTCTTATTTAGAACGTATAGCATGGAGGTATAAAACGGGTAACGACACTAAGTTTTCAATCCTACTCGGATACGTTGGTAAAACTGAGGCATCCTCCGGTACGATATCGACATACTAGAGGAAGTTTGATTTTAGTGTGTTGGACCCTCCGTCGACTCCAAAATTCCTTAGAAAAAATGTATTTAGTAGGAACAACTACCTTAAGGGTGGCTCGTGAGAAGTATACCATCAAATTAGCCGTTTTACTGCCATACAACGTACTTTTCGTTTCCGAGTCCGTCTAATCTGGATCAACTTACACAGTATGTCGTAACTGCCTCATCGGCAGTTGAATTTGCGTACAGATTTGGCGCATATGTTTTGAACACCATGCTAAATATGTTCATAGCTTGTTCGTGAGAGTGGTTACGGTAGATTGGAAGTACTTTTGAACTCTCACTGCTGACATTAACTGCCATATAATTTAGTGCGATTTTTATGTGTAGTATATGGTGATTATGGTTCCACTGCGCTCATTATCCTGTGATTTTCTCATTCGCGATCTTTTCAGCTATACACAGGCATTCCCAGCCTCTTGTAGTTAGTATGAATCCCATACCTCCTGTGTCATCAAGGAAGACTGAACAATAACGTTAACAAAACATACGCGTCCGACTAGGTTTGCATAAATCTGTTCAATACTTTGATGTCGGTCCAAACTAAATCCAACACGACATTCTGAATAACAGTGGGTGGTATAGTTGTCTTCTAATCCGGACGCTTAGAACTGACAATTTTGATATATTCTTGTCTGTGTCCACACTAATAAACACAGTGATATATGGTGTTTGATACCACAGTGCGGTAAGATGACGGACACTGGGAGATGCTAACATTTCTTATTCCCTCTTCAGTACAAAATAACAATAACCAGGAACATATATATGACACTAATGGGATGTGAGGTGAAGAATAAAATAGCAAATGGGGTGGAGAAACGACAGGACAGAATGATTAAGTCCATGGGAGTCTAAGGCTTACATATAATTGTTTTTGTGCACACAACACTGGCTTGAGACGACTAATGGCGACCGCCTCAACAAAACGCAGGAAACGCGGATTAGCGTGGCGCGTTATAATTCTGAATGTCAATTCAGGATTAATCCGGTGGCCAGTGGCCAACATGGGCTTGGCGATAGACGAGGCCGGAAGCTTGCCTGATCCAGGGACGAAGGGAGTAGACTGCACAGTCACATCCTGAACCCATTTCGGTAGATGTTCCTTCATCCTAGAGTTCAAGCACCTATCGGTTCTGCCGATGTAACTTTCGCCGCAGTTACACACAAATTGATAAATACAGTGTGAGTTGGCGCCAATAGGTTGCTCTCCCTTTACCGAAGGTAACGGTAGCTTCCGAGTTCGGTCAATGACTACGATTTCAGCAGCATTGTATGCTCGCTTAATGGATGCGACGAGACGTTTTGTGGTTAGAGGTGAAGAAGTGTCACCTTTGAATGGTAGTTCAATGTATACTTTCTTCTTCCCAACCGTGGGAACCTTATCTCCTACAATACGCTGTTGGCTGTGTCTATTGATAAATCTCAGCGGATACGCATTATTATGCAATGTAGTTGTAAGCAGTCGAAGTTCATCAAGTAAACATTCAGATGAACAAATGCGCCTCGCACGCACAAACAATGTTCTGACCAATGCTCGCTTGTTCTTCATTGGCGTGAAGCTTGTGA
>QNGE01002538.1:0-27183 GCA_008508345.1 Paragonimus westermani | reverse complement strand
TCACAAGCTTCACGCCAATGAAGAACAAGCGAGCATTGGTCAGAACATTGTTTGTGCGTGCGAGGCGCATTTGTTCATCTGAATGTTTACTTGATGAACTTCGACTGCTTACAACTACATTGCATAATAATGCGTATCCGCTGAGATTTATCAATAGACACAGCCAACAGCGTATTGTAGGAGATAAGGTTCCCACGGTTGGGAAGAAGAAAGTATACATTGAACTACCATTCAAAGGTGACACTTCTTCACCTCTAACCACAAAACGTCTCGTCGCATCCATTAAGCGAGCATACAATGCGGCTGAAATCGTAGTCGTTGACCGAACTCGGAAGCTACCGTTACCTTCGGTAAAGGGAGAGCAACCTATTGGCGCCAACTCACACTGTATTTATCAATTTGTGTGTAACTGCGGCGAAAGTTACATCGGCAGAACCGATAGGTGCTTGAACTCTAGGATGAAGGAACATCTACCGAAATGGGTTCAGGATGTGACTGTGCAGTCTACTCCCTTCGTCCCTGGATCAGGCAAGCTTCCGGCCTCGTCTATCGCCAAGCCCATGTTGGCCACTGGCCACCGGATTAATCCTGAATTGACATTCAGAATTATAACGCGCCACGCTAATCCGCGTTTCCTGCGTTTTGTTGAGGCGGTCGCCATTAGTCGTCTCAAGCCAGTGTTGTGTGCACAAAAACAATTATATGTAAGCCTTAGACTCCCATGGACTTAATCATTCTGTCCTGTCGTTTCTCCACCCCATTTGCTATTTTATTCTTCATCCACCCGACATCCCATTAGTGCCTTTTATATATGTTCCTGGTTATCTGAAGTAGTTTAATCAAATGAATGTCTGAGGCTGTTTGCCCGTATGAATGCCTACGGTGGTACTGTCATGTTGGTGTGACCCATGTTCCTCAATTGACCCGATTCTTCCTAACTAAGATCTTTTAATTGTAGTATCCCTTTTTCATTGTTCCTAGTAGATAGGTGTATTTGACTATTATAGGAACCTTCCATCTGGTTACTCAGCTTAGGCCGATTGGACCATAATGGCTTCCATCCACACAGCTTTATTCTTTCTGGTTTACACTGAATACGAAATGAGTAAACGGAACTGGAAGTGGTGCACTACAAGCCATTTACTCAGAAATATTTTGACTCCAACCACTACGATAGGCTATTCAGGAAATTGATGGCTCCAAACGTGTTGTGCCGGAGAACACATTCTGCACATTGTTCACTTGGGCATCGATCAACTGTTTGCCATGTAGATTGCGTACTTAAGTGTGTCATTCTTCACAGGCCCGCTCCACCTGTCATGGATATGCTTAAACTTGGCGATCGATATACGTTTTGAACACTGGTGTAACGTTCAGCGTGCGCGCACTTTTGTATGAGATCGTTACTCACACTCAGTCCACCCGTTACAACTTTTCTGACGGCGTTCTGGACTTGCGGTTTACAACAATAGAGAAGGAACTTCGATGGCTAGATTGCCAACAAGATCAACTTTGGAAAATTAAACTACGTGGTCAGATACGAAACAACCGACATTCCCAGAGGGCTGATGAAGGTCACCAATCATAAGATGCACACAATACTCGTGAATGTGGGCATTAGTTTCAACGGTGGCTTAGTAGGTCCAGTAGTAGAAGTGTTTTTCAGAGTGAAAGGTTCGAAACTCAGTTTGTAATAGTAATTATTGTCGCAAAAGACGGAAACAAATACTGTGACTATCAGCTGCGTCCAATAATCCCCATCTGGTGAACTCAAGAAAAACATGGTTTATGCAGTGCTGATTTGGGAAGGTGGGCATCACAGGACACTTAGATCAGTCGACCAACCAGAGGACAATTTAAGACGTGGATTCCTTTCGTACACTATCGTCAGTGTGTGACCGGTTTGAAAACTGATCTCAACTGGCACGATGGAACGTGCACACTGTCTTGAATAGGGAGTGAGACAGAGAAAGTCGCGCATTCAACTATAAAGTCAGTCGTTTTTGAGCACAGAGTCAGTTGTCAACGTCTGAAGAATAAGACCTGTGCAAACGTGATAAGTCGTCACTTGTGAGGGTTCATCAGAACTACAAACTGTGATGCAGCGCTGACGCTGTGACCCGCGTTCGAGAAGTGCCTTGAGATAGATATAGGAGCATTTTGTCCTATCTGTTGTTTGCTCACTAACAGATAGGACAGTGTACCTCCAGACCACTTTGAGTCATGTTCCTTGACTATAGTTTGAAAAGTTCTTTCTGTTCTACCGAGGTAAGTGTTCCTTCACTTGCTGAAAAGATGGCAGATATTACTGATGGAATACCATGGTATTGCAGCACTACGTACACGTTTCGTTGTGACATAAATTCTGTCGTCAACATTGCTCACCACAACGTCACATTTGATTATGGATTCAAAAGCGCGCTCACAGTTGCAATATTCACCAGTCTGTTTCGGAATAAAAAGTTCCGGAGAAGTTTAAGCATGGGGAGCTTCGTACAATACTACTTACTCAAACTGTAATATATCCTGGATGCATAATCTACACGCTGTGTGAAACAGCGCGCACAGTGGTGTGGTGACCTATTATAAGCAACAGTAGAGGTTTACTAAATAATTTATTGTCCTGTTAATCTTTGTTCTCGGTACGCTGAACGCTATCCATTCTGAGAGACTTCGGAGAGGGAGGGTTGGAGGGTTAGATCGCCCTCCTAACTTTGCCCATTCAGAAACACTTCGTTAACACACCCTGTATACCTCTACAGTTCTTTATCGAATAGAAGGGTTACTTGTCCAATTGTGGCCACGAACCCACTGATTAAGACACCGTCGAGTGGATTCACCAAAGCTAAACGGAATAATTAGTGGAAACACTGGCAGAAGAAATAAACTGCCACACTTTCTTTGCACAGTAGAACAAACTTGGTGAATCGTCAGTGAGGGTTGGGAGAGGTATGGAATGGATAACATATAATCTTAAATATAACCTAGTTTCGTCTAAAGATTAATTTTTAAACAAAAAGCTGACACTAAAGAAACAAACAATGTCTGTGTCTGTCTAGATTTTCATTACATGCGATCGGTTAAAAGGTGTCTTACAAAGCATCCAAAAACGGCGAATACGCTTCAATCTGTCAACTGTCCATTTTGCTAGCTCACAGTAAGTAGAATCATGCATTCCCAAAATGGACCGAAGATGTCCGACACAATTTGTGGTGTTTAGTCGAACCCTACATTTCCGGGGGCTTGAGAACTAATAGTTTAGAAACGAAATGTAGTCTCTCAATGACAAAACCGTGTAAATAATCATCTGAAACTCACAGCATACCTGCTTTTCTTCGAATAACACATTATCCGGTTTGGCTACAGGTATAAGTACGTCGGAATTTGTGGAAGTTTCTTCCACCCCCTTCTTGCACTTCAGACGGTTCATAATCACAGCACAGTGCCCTTCAGCTTGTTTTGAAACTACAACGTTCGCACTTTATCTTCAGTTGCTGGAACGCATCCAGTTGTTAGACAACGTTTTCGTTATATTGCAGATAGTTTGGAAGTTGAGTATCCAACTAACCCACTTCTCATCAGAGGCAGATGCGGGAATAAATACATTTAATTGGACACACAAATTGGGCACATGGTGGGACTTCGTTTTTGTTTCCCGGATCCCCAAAACCTAAGCCTAACTGACAGCAGTTCCGTCTGATTTTGAGCCAATCCAAGGACGACATAATAAGATTGGAATTGTTACTTATAAGTAGTTTGGAATATTACAAAATATCCGCACAAAGTTGAGTGCGAATGAAGTTGAGCAGTTTGGGCGTCGTGTTTAACATGTTATTGGTAAACAGATTGAGAATAACACAAGGTTACCAGAAAGTTATAATACTCCGAGTTTCAACCACTTCGGGTGGCCTTTCTCAGGAAAGTTGTAATCGAAATCACATTAACAAAAGTTTGGAATATTTGCCAACTTAGAAGAGATCCGAGAGTAAAACTCTGGATGTTGACAATATTCGAACCAATGATGGAAAGAGCATGCTCAAGCGCGGACAGCTTTTTGTCGGTCGAACAGGAAACTCACAGTGAGAGCTCGAAGATTTAGGAGCTGAACGATTCCCTTGGATGAAAAATGGACAGTGAGACGTGCGGTTAACTGAATAGATGTGTGAAGACTGTGTTGCTGGTGTGCTTTCGTAGCTCAGTTGGTACAGTGCTTGCCGCGTCTGAGCATGGCGTTTTTTGTCGGCTTGGGTCTAACAGAATCTTAGATTTTCTAAGATTGGGTCTCTCATAAATGTTGTGAACATGGTTAGACTGGTGTCTTAGAAACTCTTGTTAACCGGAGTGTTTTCCAACCATTGTAGTTTTTCCACGGTTTTGAGTAGGTTACGTTTTACTGACAGGCCGCAGTCATTTATGGGTGGAGCACGCCAGCCGGTTAACAGACTGACCACTGAGTGTGGTACTGTCATTTACTTCTCTCGGTAGACACAACTTAGTTTACCAGAAGCGACAAGTGAAGTGCACTGGCGTTCCAGGTAAGGACGTGCAACGTATACACCGTAGTTAAGGTATTTTAACGGTTCAGTCTAGATGCCTCAAAGTAACTCAAAGCTTTACTGTACATCGGTTTATATCAATCGGACATCTAGATTGACCTCACGAAAAATTGGTTGAGTTACATCCCAGCCATCTAATAAATGGGTTAACACCAAGTTGTACTAATTGTTCAAATTTGTTTCTCCCCAGAATGACTCGCGTAATCCCCTATAACTAATAATGAATCACTTTTGTCCAATCAACTCGCAATATATTGATTCAAATTTTAAAAAGGATAGCAGTGAGAATGTGACGAGCAATGTGTAACACCAAATGTAGCAGTTTGCACCACATCAAATTTTGAAATTAGCGACATCTACAAACCGACACCGGTACCCCGATCGGTTTGAGACACCCTTCAGCAAACATTATTCCACTTTTCCGGACAAACTTCTTTTCGTTATTCAGTGAAAACACGAGCAAGACGGTTATGCTCTGTCTGCATCAGTGCCGATTCGTGGAAGTATAAAGAGCGAAGTGTAATTATTTGAGCGTAACTTAGTCATGGTGAGGTATGTAAGCATGCCGGCTGCTTGTGTGTGGCGTCCACTTGCGAAAAACATATTAAGCTCTGTGAATATGCAATCTTGGCTTGAGTCAACTGGAAACATGTAAATAAGAGGACGACCTGGATTTTGCTGAGTGACGTCTTTACGGCTGGGAATTGAACGCATGTACATAAAAGAGCCATAGACGCGTAGGTCGTGGATGTGTAGGGCAGTGATGAATCCGGCCACTAACGCGCTGTGTAATAAGCCATCAGAGTACCATGGTCAACCGTCGAGAAAAGCATGAACGTTAAGAACAGATAAGGTGGCTCCATCGTATAAGCTGCGTTAGTATAAGTAATTCGGTAATCCACTTACAAGCTTTCTAAAATTGTAGCGGGACTTATTTCCTTTATTTTTGCTACCATATCGTATTCCGAAGGTTTGCACGGTTTCCTGGTCGACACATTTATGTGTTCAAATTCAACGTTTTGTTCAAAACTTACTAGCGTTCGTCACTATTTTTTTCAATACGGATCCACAAAACCTTCAATATTTGTTTGCATTCTTAACTTGCATTCTATCAGAGGAGTTCAACATTTCATTTAAGAATGATAATAATGATACTTCCATACTAGTCCGCTGTGGAGCCAACCAACCTAAATCGGCTGTGCTAGAAAGGCCCGAGTGACATACATCACGGTTTCACTCATTTTCGATTACACTGAATAAGTGAATGAACGGCAAATGATACAGTACAGGCCACTTCTGGTGCCGTGTCTGCAGGCGTATTCCGGAATAGGTTAATGTGACCACTTATTCTAGAAACTGCAGATCCCCCAACCGCTTGGTGTCGTGTTCCTGAAATCAACCGAAATTTGGACGTTTTACTGACTGTATGGGCTAATATAAGTGTGTTCAGTTGTGGCCCTGTGCTTCACATCTATTGATGATCCCCGCTGTGAAAGATGTTTTCCGTTTCAATCGACTATTCAGCAGCACAACAAAAGTCACTTCTTGATAAGATCGCGACATAATTCAGCTGGTGATAGGTTAGCTAGAGTGTCTGTGGGGATTAAGTGCTTGACAGTGATAATTCTATCATTTCCCCACGGTGCATGGTCCCATACTTGCAATCGTTCCGTTTCATAATCTCTATTGATTTTTCATTATGTGAACTCACCGCAACAACTAAACTATATCTATTCAGATCATTGCACAATGAGCTAATTAGACACTCTTTTCGTTTCCGGTTTAACAGTTCCAAAAAATGGCAGTCGTTCCGAGCCAAGGTTTGGAGCATTATTGATGTGTCACCAAAGTTCATTTTACAACAAGAACGACCAAGTCGGAGGTGTGAAAGTAATGCATCTGGGAATACGGATCAGTTCTTCGCCCGTGGGAACCATATGGAAAAACAGAATTCTGAGGAACAAGGTTCAGAAATGCAGAATAAAGCGCCATATACTACACAGACCGAGAGAAGTCAAGTGAGTACCCAAGCGCGTGGTGACAATATGCCTGTAATGGACAACGAAAAATCTGCCGGTAGAGTAAATCTACCTAACGAAAGCTGTTTCTCCAGTCCACGTAGCAGTACGAACGATGACAGTGAACGATGGGTCCGTTGGTTTCGACGGTTGTACATTATTCACGAGACACTGACCGTGACCGCTGCAGTGATAGTCTTCATGCTGTCAACGTGTGAAGCGTTTCGCGTCCCGATCAGTTTGGGTGAGCACACAGCAAACGACACGAAAAATAGAGACACAACAGATCATCAGTCCATTAACAACACTCTAAATGCTAGTCAGTTTACTCTTCCCAACCGTGTTTTGGTATCTATGGATATTTTCTTTTCCGTTACCATTACAGTGGACGTGTTAACACGAATGTTGCTGTGTCCTACCACCAGATCCTGGCTCTGCTCCATATACACACTGATCGACATTTTGTCACTGATTCCATTCTACAGCGAGCTGATTGTTTACAAGACGATTCACCACAACATGTCCGTCAACGCAAAAAGCTGGTTGATCATGTTGTTAAAAATCGAAGGTTACGTGGTTGTTTTGAAGGTATTTATTGTCCTACGCCTTTTTCGCATTCTGAGACGTCACCGTGGTACTCGAGTGCTACTCTATACTATTCAAACCACATTCGTGGACATGTCCATCATAATCGTGTTGATAATGGAAAGTGCCTTGTTCTTCGGTGCGACCATCTACTTTATCGATCCAAACTTTCGTGACATTCCTACAGGGTTCTGGTGGGCCATGATCACCATGACTACGGTCGGCTACGGAGATGTGGTACCCTCTCATTCAATTGGCTATGGAGTGGCAATGGTTTGTGTGATCACTGGTACACTGCTTATGTCGTACACAATCCCAATTCTGGTAAACCACTTTCTGCTCTACTACGAACACGCAGATCAACTGCATCTAATGAGACAACTACATAGAACAGCCAAATACAAAGCCAGGCGGCGTACGCTATCACGCTACGCACAGAAAGCACTGACCAGTGCGCGTGTTCTGGTCAATCAAACGTTGACTAAGTCGATGACGAAGACATAGAACGACACAGTTTCTTATCGCGTGGAAAGCGTTAGACCGCCCGCGAACGCATAAATGACTTAAACGATTCCGATTGATACACCTCCAAAATATAAACGTCTGGTGAATGGCGTTCATTTTCAGAATTTCATTTATGATCATCGTAACACTCGCTTGCTTTTAACTTTCTTCACCACAAAGTTATTCAGACCGGTCATTTCACGCAGAAGATCTAAAATCCATAAAAAATTCAAAGCTAACTTCACTAGAAATACTCTTTCTCGGATGGAATAAATCTCATCACAAAACTGCTAAACAGTGAGTGATGTGTGTGGTCTATCCAGTGAGTACGGTGACGCAAAGTAACGTAATTTGCAATTATTGCATTCCAACCGAAGTCGACATTTTTCGCGGTTGAGTCTCTCCTAAGTTATTCAGTCTGCCACACTATTCGACAGAGATACACTTTCGATGCTTATCGATGGCGTTGGTGGATTCCACCGTGAACAAATTAGAAGTCAAGGCTGGGTAGTTAACCTCCCGGATCACTTGGTGGATTTCACACGACTGTGTGGGCCGGGGTGGTGAATTAGACCCAACTTTGGAACTGTTCAGTTTCTGGCGTGGCTACGTAGAGCATTTACCGTGTCTGGGCATGTTATTTGTGTTGCTAGTTCAAAACTAGCCTAATTAAACATTTTCACAACAGGATTTCTATCAAGTCATCATAATACCAGCTGTGTACTAGACACAAATACATCTACAGGGACGCAAAAGCAAAACGAACCGCCATTCGTCCACGTTTTTGAAAGGAATAACGGCAAAAAATACAGTTCCGTTCAACACACATATCCGTTTCGTGGATGCAGACCAGGATAGTTTTGGGAACATGCTAGATTATGAAAATAAAAAAACTGAAACCCGTTGTCCCTTATAAATAAGTGGAAAGAAAATCAAAATTACGGAGTACTGTGCGTCTTTCCAACCGATATTTACGAATATCAAATAACGTTTCGAGCAATGAAAAATACCAAATCATTTTACATCTTGATGTCAGATCACTTTTACGTAATTTGATACTATCTACTTAAACCATAACCCTATGTTTTCATCTGCCGTAATCTCATGAAAAACACTAACTGAAAAAGACTGCGTGCTAAAATTGACAATTTTTTTTACGAGTTTTGGCACAAGCCGTTTGAACGGAGCGCATCCTCGCCCAGATTAGTAGTTATTTTCTGGTTCTCGTACCTGTGAAGAGTGTGCCCAGTCTTAATCCATTGACCTCAAGTTAGACGTGACTGAACGGACGTAACCGAAATCCCAGTTATGATCGTTCCTGAGAAGTATCTGGCGGCTCTTACGGCATTTCGTTGAAAAAACGCAGTCTTCACTGGAGCAATTTCGTTTATGGTTACGGTAAAAGTAGCCAACATACAGGCACGCGATTGCCTAATCAAATGCGTTTAAATCCGGCGAAACGAAAGTAAGTTTTGTGAACGGTCAACTCGCTTTTTAATGCTGATGTAAAAATCGTTTGAAACAAGGAGTGAATTAGAATGACAATGAAATATTCTGCGCAATAACGTGTGCAAAATAGATTTACACAAATGGGACAATGACTAGACTGAAGAGAATATTGATTAGGAAGACCATATCACGGGATAACTAAATTCAGCGAAGATAAACAGATGCATCAAAACTACCAAAGCACTCTTAATGTGCATAAACGTACGATAATCCAGGGAACTTAGAACGATAATACTGCACACAGCAGCCCTTTTAGAAGTCATTTCTTAAAGGAACCACTTTCGCCCTGTCTCGCGATGACTGTAGAAGGATATTTGACTCCAAAGTCACAGTACGGAAAACCTCCGGTCTATCATTCCGATAATCATTCCTCAAAAATTGGATTTCACTCTAAGGGAAACAAGCAAACTTATTTTGCAAATGGCTCAGGTTGTTGGTACCGTCATATCGTTGGGTTTCTCACACTGTGAAGGATTATTGGCGGACATCCTCCCCCCAACGGTACACTGTGTAATCACTCAGAACTAATAGGTATGTGGTGTTTTGATCACATTTTGTTTACCCAACGCAGTCCATACTTCTTATCTGATGAATCGTCGGAAGTGACGCAGTGTCCACATAAAGTCAGTCATGCACAACCTCTATTCAGCCCTCCAGAGATCAGTGATACACTATTGTGAAATCCGAACTAAAATATTCGGACTATTTGATTGCCCTGTCACGAATTACAGGGCTACCTTGAACTGAATCTAACAGTGGATGGGGTTAACTTCATTAGGGTCAACAAGACACAAATGGAAATACAAGATTAAAACTGCCTGAGTCGTACGAGGTGTCCAGGTGCGTTGAAAAGTGATTTTCTACAGATTCGGACAAGCAACACGGTCTTGCAATTGATCCAAAACAAAACAGCACTCAAAAAAGTATGCCTCTTCTGCAAGGGAATTCTCAATATTGTTCATAAAATGAAGCCCTAACTGCAGGAAGATCGAAAAAAGAAGCAAACCCTAGGAAAGCCGTAATAATGCAATGCGTCTCCTATTAGTGCGACGCAGCTGGATAATCGTAAGAGAACCACCTCCGGAAGAGGCCATAAATAGTAAGTTCCGTCAGCACTCAGTCTACAGTGGTACACTGTATACAGCACGATGGCTGAACGAGAGAAGGAAGGCCTATGTTGCGTTAAGACCGCGGTAAACTGATAATATGATTGAGCATATAGCACGCACAGCACTGACAGGTATTGCGGTCGAAGTCACATTCACGTTGCAAGCAAATGTGTTTCACATAACTCGTCGTTTGACTAAGCATAGTACAAATCTACCAGCCTAAAGTGTGAAACATTTGATGTTGACAATCATGACACAACCAACCCATCCAGTGGATTGTGAGCCACTTTACTCTGTAAGACGCTGTCTGACCTGTGACTTTCTTGAGTTCCGGGTATACATAAGCATGTGTTTACAGTATAAGTGAGACTGTAAAGGTATGATGCAGGTCAGTGTAAACAGTCGTTTGCCAGACAGAAGTTTAATTAATCCTAGGAGAATGCTGGAAAACTCAAACCAAAAGAATTGCACAAAACCAACTTCGCTATGACGATCTCTGTCTGACCTATCAGTCTAGGACCTTCATCAAACAGCCACCTTGTAAAAGTTAACCTGCTAAGTGAAACTGAACCTTGTTACACGACAGGCGAACAGATCAGAGGCTGAAACACAAAATTGAGATGCTACAATCCAGATTGTGTACCTATTCCTGAGCGAATAGATTATGGACAGTGCAACCGCCATCCATCACAGCCCACAGTAGAGGACGAACAAAACCATTGCGCTGAACTGCGCACAGATTTCACTTTCCTTATTTCTCTATATTGGGTGAAGTATTTCCGCGAAATTTCGTACCTGCGCCTTCAAAATAAAATGTGTTACCCTGGCTGGCGGTCACTGTGACCCATCGAGTGCAAGTTGAACTAATGAGAAATGATCGAGCCAGACAGTTGAAAGGGATGAATTGAACGAAAATCTGGCTATAAATGGATGAAACACGGACACGGAACTTCGACAAAGTACATGAAGTTCCATTTTTTATTACAGTGTGAACGAATTTTCCCACCCTCTCATTCGCGTCATTAGGACCACTGGAATTTAGTCGGCAACCGACGCTACTGTGTCACACTGTGCATATGAATTTTATTATCAATGTGACATAAGCTACCTGGGCCCCAAGATTAGCCATTTGTCCAAGCACAACACTTAGGATAAAGAAGACAGTAGGCTGATATTGCAGAAATTTTTGACGCGAAAAGAATGTTTCAAATTTTTACAACACTTAGAGTCCAGTATACAAGGTCCTGTGGGCTTTCATGTTTGCAATCTACCTAGCAATCGGGGTTTACTCCAAAGAGTATCGAGGCCACACTTTGGTCATTCTTGAAGTGGTTGCCATCCGTCTGATGACGTTTGACTTCATGCAGGTAGCACAACTTAACTATGACACCGTTGTTACTTTGAAAGTGGGCTGATAATTTATGAGCGTACAGGGAAACCAGCAGATGATGAAAACCTGCCGAACAGCCAGTCCATTTGGAAGAATATGACTACGCCACACAGTCGGTTTGTTTTAGTCCAATGTGTTCACTGTGTCATACCGTTCATAACTTTCGACCGGTTTGCTTTCATTACAGCAAACGACATAACCGGGTCGTTAATAGGATGATCGCGTACGTTTTAACACGAGCATACTTTTAACACCACTTTCCGAGAAAATGTCTATGTTATTCATAGCAGTCTATTTGAACAGTTTTCCTCACGAAGATTGTTGGTCATTGTCTTATTTTCATTTCCTGAGATAGAAAGTTGAACTGGGCAAAAAGGATTTTACCATGTTGATTGATAGTCCACAGATCCAGAAGAAATCTGATTGTTTCAGTGAATTCTAGACAGATGTTCCACAAAGAGTCACGTCCATTTGTATTGAGAGCTAAGAAGGCTGATGATGTACGGGTTGATTTTTCGGAAAATAGACACTAATTTGCATATAACAATGATCCAAGGATATCACGGTTATCAGTGTACAGAACAAAACACCGCTGCATGTCGAAGTGAACGCCAATATTTCTTCTTGTAGTTTCCTCCCGGCTACTTCAATATCTAAATACATGTTCACGCCTCGCTAGTGAGTAGTAGTGTGAGTAGTATAGCACGACCACTCACCCTTACCACGTTTGTTTTCAAAGCATACAATGCATCTCGAAACACATGCATTTTCTTGTTGACAACAGTCAAGAAAAGGTAACAACGGTTGTCATGTGGCTAGAGAAGATCACTTACGTTGACAATGTGTTAAAATCAGGTCAATTCTAATTGAACCACAAACAGTTAAGAGGTGGCCCAGTCCTAAACAACATTACATCTGACACAATTTATTACCCGCCAGCAAACGATTCATGTCAGTCGGGTGCAATGTACTTAGGATGTTTTCTCATTAATGGCTCAACTAATTCTCAATCACACTGCCTTGTTTGAGGATGGACTGATGAAAACTGTATAGGAGGCGAGAATCAGTGGGCGACTCGGCCTTCTTGAGCACCTGAATCAGTATTCTCTCATTCAATGAGAAAACGCGCACACGCGTGATGCACATGAAACTTGGAGATACTAATGTGCGAAAGACAACATGCCAGTGGAAGACCCCACACACAGGCAGGAGCAGGTGCCACCTGCGTGAATCGAAATTCGAGGCAAGATCACCGACAATCTTGAATTCAAACGAGATTAATTGATGAAAAGAGGACATTTACACCTTCGATATGCCAGGAGCTACAACGTTAAGCGAGTCTGAAAACAAGACAGAATATAAATTCTCAAGTTGATAATTCCGAAGGGCCAAGTGATTTCAAACACCGGAATGCATCGTCCGTCCCTCTGTGAAGAATTTACAACCAAATGTGAACAACCTTCAAAGACCACTTCCAATTTGGTCTAACCGATGTCCGGTCAGCTCTTCCATCACAGCTCCATACAACATGTCCTACGGAGCGGGTTCTAATGAACATATTGCATTAGAACTCCAAGAAGAACATAGCAAGAGCATGCAGAACTGAGGTATCGAAATCAGAAAAGAAGATCGACCGTCATTTTGTGTGACAGAGGCTAACGTGCTAAAAATACCTCAGTGAGGCCGACTAACTTTTGTTGGGTAGGAAATTACTCGGACGATCCAGACGTGTGAAACTGGGATATGCTTTGGCAGGAAGACTAGCGAGAAGTGACCGGTTATCAGTTGAAGCCGAATTTCAAGAAGCGGCCGGAGTGAAATTCGAGTGTTGAACAAAACGAAAAGGTCCGCGACGAAATATTTGGAACGTCTGCAACAATATTCATCACGTCATGGGGGTCAGCATAACGGTGCAGAATGAAAATGCTCCAATATACTGAACGAATGGCGCTCACTGGCGAATCAATTTGGACTGGTCGGTTTGCAGCACAAACCATAGCCCGACGCAGAGTTTAGAGGCAGATTTTCTTGGTAACTACAAGAAGCATCTTGAATCTCGAGCTAAATAACAGAGCTGATTGTATCTGTGGTAGATGCCGTTTGGAGTACAACTAGACGTATGTCTGGACTGCGAACAACACAGGACAAGGTTGGGATAGTCGGGCTAACTTTCGCAAGAAACCGCAGTTGGTTCTGAACGAGTCGAAACCGTAACCGCAAATTACATTGTACATTATGGCTGTTATTAAAAGTGATTACAAATCATGCGCTCGCACGAGCGCAGTAAGACATTGTGGTCTGCACACTGTGTGGACGATTCCCACTGTTCATTGTGTTTGATCCGGATGGTAACGATTTTCGCCATACCGTCGCAATATTCTACGGCGATACTGTAACAATCGTGGTCAAAACATTGGCGACCAGTTTATCAGAAGAACGCCGAAACGTAGCACATGGGTTCTGAACAGGATAGAAGGGAGTACGCGCTACCAGCTTCTACCGGTGGAGTAGTGGTCGAAACCCCTTGTTGTGGAAACACTTAGGAATTTCACGGGTAACGAATTCTAACAGAAGTTGAGCCACTGTCATGTGTTCAACAATTCAGGTGGTCTGGCCTGCAAAATATGTCCTGAGTTTGGGAAGAACGGAAATATTTTTGACGGTGGGATGGTGTTGCAGGTTTTTTGTGAGTGGTATGGACCATAGGATATACCATTATTGCATTATTGGATTAATGAACTGACCGCTCAGGTCGCATCAGCATGTACAGAGAGAACACGCACGTCAAGTGTGGCTAAATTAATAACATCCGTTCACGAACTGGCAGGCGATATTGATGATAGGTTGAAATTGAGAATGAGTGATATACTATCAGAATATATTGCTTGGAAGGGTGGTTCCAGCCTTTTCAGTTGGTGAGACTGTGGTCACCAAATTCCACATCAGTCGTCAGCTTTGCAGTTGGGCTGGGGTTTGTTACACGATGACGAAACTATACAGCCGGTTCCGCACGTCTAGTCAAACATGAGACTCTGACAAGTAGTACACCTACTAGATTCAGTCCTAGTGGTTCATTCTAGTATAGAAGGAGACTATCTCATGTCGTTTCAATCGTTGATCCATACTGTGTAACAAAAAATGAACTCCGCGGGTCCCAAATTCGGCACCAACCGATTGTGTGAAATCTTGGTGATTGGACATACACGCGTTTCGAAGTAACCCTAATCAAAATAGCTGACGAATAGGCTGTTGGTTGCTTAGGTTGACGGTTCGACGAGAACAAGTAACGCTGAATCAGACGCAATCTGCAATCCACTCGGATGCAAGGGTTCCTGGTTCTAAACTACGTGGATTCCAATGGCAGTCGTTTAACACAGCAAAGCAAGGTAAAATGCATTGCATATGGTTTGTAGTTAACTATCATGCAGACGTTCACTTTCTACTCGGAGTGATTCGTTGAGAACACAGTGTGCCACCTGTTTTCGAGTGGGGGTTGCACTTCGAGATAATCACCAACTGTCAAACCATTTGTTTTCATCAAACATGCACACATTTGCATAAATGCAAGTTTGGAATGGAAAACCCAGCCAGCAATTTCGCCGAACGATGACCTGTTCTGCACGCGGGGAGGTTCCAGTCGTGTGTTTACTCTCACCCCAGCCAACTGTTCAAACCTCGTGTGGGCTGCGGTCAAGTTAGACGTCTGATTTTCGGTTAAACTGATGGGTTTCTATCATGCGGCGACTGCGTTAGAGGGCGGTTAATCTGTCCACTTCGTGTTGGCTAAAATTGGACAATTTGAATACAATCAACAGTGCACTGTCTGTATTTGTACAAAATCGGCATCAAAGGAAGCGAATAGGTGTTGGTGATTATACCGTTAACCTAGGGAAACGGTCTTCCGGGATTAACAATTATTCAAATGTGGTCAGAGTCGAATGTATAACTACCACATCCACAGATTCGAACGTGTTTTTCGCAATGTGTTTGCAACTTCAAATGTGAGTTTACAAAATGTTGCCCAGCACGATGCCAACTAACCACCAAAATTACAGGGTGATTCAAGATTAATTTCATGCACAAAATAGCGCATACCACTCTCAGTTTAGTATGTACAAGTGTACTGCGGATGCGATCTCAAATACCGGACACAACTGAAGAAATGCGTGAAAATAAGAGGACAGTCAGTAATCCCATTGAAAATTTGGA
Organism: Paragonimus westermani; assembly: GCA_008508345.1. NCBI lineage: Eukaryota > Metazoa > Platyhelminthes > Trematoda > Plagiorchiida > Troglotrematidae > Paragonimus > Paragonimus westermani. The sequence continues at coordinate 11,303 of QNGE01002538.1, read as the reverse complement.
ACAGAACTGCTCATTTTCCCTCAAAAGTCATCGCTCCTCCTGAAACCAATCGGTGTCACAGTGTATTGCAAATATGCCATACTAAACTTTCATGTAAACAACCGCTTTACACGCGTAGACAGAAACCGGTCAGGACGTCAGCAGAGCTTAGTCTTCATCAATCTGGTACACACATTTCTGTAGATGGCACTGCCCACCACTCATACTTTCTTCACTGTTACCGACCGACACTGCTGGGTAACCACGCCACAGAGTGAACAACGCCATTTACCGTTCATCGTAACGCAGTATGGGGAGGGGCCCAGTCCTCAATTTTCCCGGTTTGACCTGATAGCATACAACCGTCACTTGGTAAAGATCATGTTTCACAGAACTAGTCGTGTCTACAATCCAGAAAAGTGGCAGGCAGATCAAAATATGCTATAAAAAAGGTAAACAACCGGATGTTCTGAGATAGTAATAAGATGAACAGTCGTAATGAGCCAGTTCAAACCACTCAAGTGGAAATGACTAGTGGCACAAAGCACAAGTTCAATTCTACCCTATCCTTTATGTATGTGGTTGCTTAGTTGTGGTTAGTTTAAACAAACAAACGATCACTTATATAAAACCAAGGAGATGTTTCTTGAACCACTCTTGCCAGTTCATCTGCAGTTGCTGTAATGTTAACACGGGCGGGTTAGGTCAAAACGATCTCACCGAGTAGAACACGTCCCAATACGGAACGTGCATACATAGGTTTGACATAGGATCCATCTGAGAATGTGGACGTGCATTTAGAAGGATCGAAGAGAAATGAGTTGAACGGAAACGCACAGAACTGTGGAGGAAAAAACTCATATGTTGCAGAATGTTGAACCGCTGTGGCTTATGAGACCATGACGAGGAATATCGCTACAATTAGACGAGTATCTCGTGGATCCAGAAAAGAGCTGATAATCTTTGATTATAAGTCCAGAGAAAATAACCTGAGAACAGTGTAGCCAAAGGGGGAGTAGGTAAGCATTTACGAAAAGAGGCAAAAGGTTATTAGAAGTTGTAAACAAATTTCAACATGAAACATAAAAAGTGAGCCGTTGCACTTTAGTAGAAACAGCAAGGAACCACGTCAATTTATGGTTCAGTGTGAAACCCAAACACCCTGGAATAAATTGTTTCCAACATGTGTCTTGGGATAGCTGTCGAAAAGGTGCTGGTAAAATGTTTCTGTAAAAAGGGATCACAAAACACCAGAAATTTGGGTGAGTTTAGCGACAGGGATATGTGTTGTGCTATATAATATATATATATATATATATATATATATATATATATATAGCATAACACACCCATGTATATATATAATTTCATCGGCCCACCACCATGTGGACGAAAAGTTCATGAAGAACCAGCTTCAGAAGTATACTAGGTTTTGCTTTCAGTTGTATTTGATGAAAAAAGAACTGCCCACAAATTTATTACACGCTTTTAACAAGAATGGCCCATCAAAATGTTATGGGTGTTACAACAGGAGGGAAACTGCGGACTACGTGAAAAAGAAAAGGTTATGCCATGCGGATATTCGCGACAGGTGTCAATGGCTTATTCGCCATTGTTTTTAACCAAGAACTCGGATGGCACAACGGTTGTTTATTCGGAAAACCAGTACACGGGTAATGCCCCATAATCGGACTACGAGCAAAAACACGCATTTGTACACGATAACAGTTTCAGGACATCCCGGTTACTATGGACGCCAATACACAGTTCCTCCATGTAGCAGGAGCCATTGCATGCGATACTGCCCTTCAATGATCCTTCCGGTATGTGTCCCGCGGCCATTTCGATGTTGAAGTCCACATTGTTGCCTCATTACTGAATAGTGGTGGTGTGAGTAGTATAGTGCAACTGTCTCTCCTTACTACAATATCAAAAAACGTCCTTAGTCGTGGGCGTTCATTGTCTCTCAGATCGCGACCAAGCGGCTGTGAACGCTACAGTGAGACAAGCTTCAACGTCATAGCCCTCAACCCAAGTTATACGCTAGCCAACAGGCTACCGCTGTCAGCCTAACCCATCACTTACAAACACGGAATGACGTCACAAGCGATGAGCCGTCACTCGCAAGACATCCAAGGAGGAGAATCCTCTGAAATTAGGTTAACGTGCACATGAGTCGATGGATTCCGAACGACCCAGAGAAACGGTTTTTCTACCACAGGCTGCAAATTTTTCAGAAGCACCTATGATCAGAAAAAGGACACCCGTTAGCATCCTGTCTGAATGAACCAGGCATCGCAGAAGTAAAATCAGACTACTTATATAGTACCATTATTTACCCAGACTTTCATAACAGGGTCATAAATTACAACAATTAACGGATGTCATCCGAGCTTCAGCTACGCGGTTTTGAATTTCATCAGCCTAACGCGTCAGCGATGGGACATCCAAAGTGCAGTTCAAAAGGCTCACCTGTAAATGTTGGAACAGGCGTATAGCATCATGTTACAAAAAGAAGGTGCAAACTTCTAACCAAACTGAGGAACTGAAGGCTCCAATCTGTTTAGAACGTGTTGGGCTTCTTGTGAACAATCATCGACTAGTGTGATTTAACCAACACATTCTGAATCAGATGCTTCGTAGCAATTTTGAGTTGACACACTCAGTCTCCCGAAGAGTACTTTAGGACCACTTGTACTAGGGGATCGAGTAGGAAGAAAGAGACTGGACGATTTCGTCGCACTCTATTAGGAATGCGGAAAATCCGCGATGAAATGTCACAACCTTTGATCTGACGCGAAGTTCGACAGCGAATCGTTTTTAGAACGTTTACGTATTGGCCGCACACACCCCTAACCAACAGAGTCGCCTGATGTTTAACGGAACAGTGATTACTAATCTCTCATAAGAATGGCGACGTTCACACATATAGCGAAGCGTGAACACAAGATCAACGCAGCCATAGCGAAAATGAAACTCAGTCTGCTCCCAGAGGATGTGATCTAGACGCGCCAGGTTTAGTTTACGGAATACGAATCAGTGGTTTGTACGGAAATCACGTGGCCTCCTTGTGAGAATAGGGTTGACTTTAATCAAATCCATCATTCAGAAGAAAGTCAATACCGTAAAACTTTCGAGACCCGCGTTCTGTGGCCGATACTAAGCCCCAATTAGGAAAAGAGTTTGAGGGAGTTAATCTGGACGGGATACCCTATGACACTTGAGAATCTTGACCTCAATTGAGATGGCTGTTCTCAGGAGAGGTGGCCAGTAAGCAACTTCAACGATTGTGAAGTCGTCATTGGCTTCGTAGACTATCCGGCTCATGTCTATCTTCCTGATACCTGTTGCTTGGATGATGCACAGGATTTCGATAGGATCCGGCAACAGCGACTTGTTTCACCCCGGCACCACTGGTCCTCGCAATCTCCTTTTAGTTTGAATAAAGAAGACAGTAGGCTAATATTGCGCGATGTATGTTGGGACAAATTTCGCTGCATCTTTACGAGTGCATACTACAGATAATTTATGTCAGTAAGAGAAAGTGAACAAGATACCAGAGAAGTCCAATTGTCAGAGTGCAAAATCGAGAAAAGAATGTTTCAAACTCCCTTTGGTTGCTTCTTGGTTTCCAAGCGAACAGCCTTGCAAGCTTAAGCGTACCGGCTATCCGATGGAGTATTCCGATCAGAGTTAAGAATTTCGCCAGTTCGCGCAGAAATTCAGCAGCGATTGCGAAACGAAGTGAGTATCATGAAAAACCGGATTGCCTTGATGTGGCCAATGACAGATATGTGCCCAAAGTCATCCAGTAGACAACATCCGAAACTAGAGGCAGGCGAGCTGCTGGTAGTTGGCCACGTCGAAGAAGAGATCGTCGTCGAGGCACCACCGGAATCCACACAGGGATTCAGACTGACTCATAACCTAGGAGAAATCACATCATTGACAGGTGACGGCCATATGAACAGTTTGTGACCACGATGGGCTTGGCGACTGGAGTCTGTAGGCGGCGCAACAAAGGTTAGTGCACTAGTATTTGCAAAAAGGGCCTTTATCGATAAAAAGCCACAGCAAACGCCCACTGTTGTCCACCCCACAAATACCGAAGGAGGACTGATCACTTAAGTTACGCTCGTCCATACTATGCCGGCTTACTTGAGCGTTCGAGGTCCCAACCATTATAACAGTATCCTTGAGCCAGGCATTGCAGATACGTTCGAGGAGCTGGTGATGAAATTCACCTGTGAATGCGTCCACATTATAGCCGCAATATATAGTGCTTCTGAACGCAGCATCAAGTTTCAAGCCTTTAATTCTGACAGTGCAAAAGAGCCGTTGACGGAAATCCAGCGAAGCGACACTCCCGTGTGCGCGGTTCAAGCCAAGGCAGGATGATTCCAGCACCGACTTGATCAGTGACTTGAACTGCAGGGTCTCCGGACTAGCACACGCATTGCAAACCAATCGACGAAGACTGAAGGCATCATAACCCGTGAGAATCGTAAAACCTTTTTCACAAAAACAGCCGCTACCGACAGAAGGTCCTTTACGTTCCTAAAGGAGCTATCCGTTAGCAAATTTGTATGTGTTCCAACACTGAATACTACAGCCTTAAATGACTTCCAGGTGCAAGCAAGAGTCTGTGTTGGTCAAACAAAGTTGTCACCTTGGTGGTTAGAGCACTACCTTGATATTCATGAGTCCCGTCATGTGCGACAGATGAGGCATGTCACTGGGGTGTGAGTGAAAGTAAGACAGAGTCAACAAACAAATTAGTAGACAAACAGGGGAAATGAGTTAAATTGCACTGATGATGTAATGTGATGAGACGGGAGCCAGCTGTTTGTCAGAGTAGGAGCGGTAATGTCACACGACATCTATAATTGTCACGTAGACGGAATACTTCCTGAATGACTAGGCCAAAGGGGATTGCCTTAAGAGGCTCTAACCAAAGGCACTACCCACGGTCTTAGCTACGGGCAGAACCCAGAGTGTACAGTTCACTAGGGGCCGGTGATCAGTAGTTCGCTACGTAGTCCCCACAGACGGAACCCCTCCTGCATGGTGTAGCGACGGAAGCAGCCTAACACCCCGAAGACTCAAGAAGAAAGACGGATGTGACGGTGCCTAACGTGGAATCGAAGATCAGCAGGGTCACTTTGACGACTGATTTGTGTTGCCAGGGGCCGGTAATCAAAATGGCGCACATACACTTCGAACGCCCAGTACAACTTTCTAGCCAGCTGAGGCTGGTTACCATCATGATGACTTGAGCGCTTCCTTAAAAGTGTGCTTATAGATGGCGGAGATAGATGCTTCTATATCACATGAATAACACTATTCGGGGACTTACATACTCACATTAAAGTCTTTGAAACCCTCTTAAGACCTAATACCAAGAACCGCCTAGTTGTACCATGAGTGTACTAGCGTGATATTTTACAAGAGGTGCAGAGGCCAACCGTGAATTTAACGCCCTATTGAGGCGGCCATTTATTCTCGCCAATATTCGTAGGGCCAGTCCAGGCTAATCCAGACCACATGCTGGGGAAGCCTCCGGGACCATTGATCTGGCCATTTCAGTTACCCGGGGACAGGAAAATTCATTAACGGCCGTAGAACACATTGAGTAGGTCAGCTGATCCCTCGCGTTACACGAAGTGCTTGTTGGTTTACTGCTTTGGGCATTTATGCCAGGCTCCGGGAAAAACATCGACGAATTTCGCTTTTAATTTGACCCACTTGGCCTGGAGTTTATATACAGAAATAAGCCATATCTCATGTTTCAGCATGTGATGAATTCGCTGGCTACAGTTAGCACTAGTGCTCACGAATTACCACTAGTTAAAAGGATCACATTCTTGAAAAAGCGAGTATCGACGGCTGAAGTACGGCTGGTAGGCATTTAGCGAATAGAGCCCTTAAACTCAATTAATTCGGAAAATGCACTGCAAAATAGAACAACGTACGAATAATCCCTGTAACACGGGTTAAGACGACCATAAAATCATTCTCCGTTAAAGAAGACCCTGAGAACCAAGTGGAAATTTTCGCTGTTACATTCAAACTACAATTCGTTCTTCCAGTTTTAGTCTGGCAACAAAATCGATAAGTGGTTCATCGTTATCGATGAGGAACGATAACCATACAGTTGGAAGGAAGAAGTGAAATCTCAGCAGCGATGCAAGTAAGGACCAGCACAACGATATTTGCCGGAAAATTCCACTAGCAATGAGACCATCTTTTGATTAGCTCAGAAAAACCGTCAGATGAAGTCTGCCGTTGGTACTGAAAGAACATTTTGCATACTGTAAGTGTGAACACTTCACTAAGTACTAGATCGAAATCTTCATTTCATAAAGGATCTTTCTAACCATCTATAGAACATGAAAGTGGAACAATGTGATTCGCGTATTCCAACGCTTACTTTGGGAGCACTTTCACAGCCATGTTCACGGTCAAGCAGACCACACTGTAAGATTTAGTCCAACGCAAAACCGGGTAAAATAGGAGAACCAAGATAACTATTGTATCGCACCATAAAGTCTAATTCAGCAGGCGACCTGGTAACAGACGACGAATCTATGCTTATTATCGCTGCAGAACAATCGACATCGACTAAATGACGCCCAGCGAAGGCGATAAAGAAGCCACAGCGTAAACATTTCGCCTGTAACCTGGTGTACTAGACAAGGTAAATTTCAAACGTGACATACCACATTCTTACTTGTGGACTGAAGTCAGATTATCCTAGCCTGGATACCGTGATAGAAGAGAGTTACTTGTGACCGTGTGGACCCGACAGCCTTAAAACTGTGGGCGGAGTTGAATTTTTAAACCGAACACATCCGAAACTAGAAAGATGCTCATGAACGTTAAGCTATCAGAAACTGGACCACGGGAATGAATGAGGTCGGTAGGAAACCTCAAGGAAACTTCCATGAGCTGCTAAAGCCTCAAAGCTGGTGTTAGTTGGCGGCCCAGATTAGAAGATTTTGTGCTTAACGTTTTCAACTAGCATACACGGAGTGTAATGATCTTGGGTTGAGAATGACCTATTCGGGAACCCTACCAACTACTATTAATTTAATAAACAGGATAACAGCTGAACCGCGTTTACTATACTAGTTTGGTGCGAGTTGTTTTAGAACCTCAGTCAGATAATGCGAGCAGTATTTAACAAAAAAACTTCCTTCGATAACCCTTCGGAGTTTATTGACTTTGGAGATCTCGACGAAGAATTTCTCTATAAACGACTTCACGTGCTCTGCTGCTTTAGACAAGTTCTTGTTCCATCTCCTTGTTATTAGGTGTATAAGTAAAAATTCGAAAGATAAAAACGAACAGCTTCTTCAGTCCACATGTAATACGTCGTAACCGCCACATGAGGTGGAGCGTCATCACTGTAAAAGCTGTCTCAAGAGCGTCAGGCGATTTACCAGCATCACAGTACTTAAAACTCTCCTACAAAGGCATTCGGCGTTGATTATCAGTTTGGGTCGTCGAAATCCTGCAATAACGATTAGCAGTCATACCTAACGGAGCATAACAGTTCTGACGCACATCAAGGACAAATGTGAATAAGTTTGAACTACCGCCTGGCACAAATCTATACGAGACAGGTTTTTACAATTACACACAGCCCAGTGAAGAACTATTTTTCCGTAGTTTGACAGGTCGGCAGGTGATAGTGTGAGACCAAAACAGCACTTTCGCGAATCCGCCCAATTCCGAATATGAAAGATATCTTGGACAATATCATGACGTGGGACATCACTTATGCAGCGATCTACCCGCTTAGAACTGATCGTTTAACAGACATTAAGAAAGTACACTAGGAACTATGAAAATCGGTTAAAAAACGGTCCACAAACCACTACAAAAATCCCCCATTTTTCCTCAAAACCAACTGATTCCAACAAGAAAACAAATTAGTTGGGGAGCAGAAAGACTTCATTGGATACAGAAAGTGTAAAACTGCATTTAGGCGTGAACCAGATATCGTGCCAACAGCATACACAGAAAGGAGACGCGTTTTGTTCCCTCTAATTGAACTGTTTCATAGCCAACCGTTTACCGCACGTGGAGTGAGCCACAATTTCAACCGAAAAGCGTCCACGCCGTTCAGATAATAACGTAGCAAGCGCTTATAACGACAGAATCCCAGTTGTTCGTAGAGAGCGAGAGCAGAAAGATTGGTAATTTCTGTCTCCAGGGTCACCTGAAATAGCAATGAAAGCCAGCACCTTGATCAGAAACAGTTCTCATTCATGTGAAGCATTTACAATCATTATGAGACCACAAAGTAAAAAGACTAGACCTAGGAAGCTGTGGTCAAGTTTCCAACCAACTATTCAATCATTGTTCTTACACTTTTCTTGTGAACACGCTTGCAGCTGCTCACCTTCTAAGTAACCTCGCAGAAGTCATTGATTATTCCTAAACTGTTCAATTCGGAAGTTGATGTATATAAAAGCTCGTAGTAATATAAAGGTAACAACACTGGGCTACCACATACGGTTACAGGTTCAATCTCCATTTGTTGCGATAGACTCTGTATTGGTCTGGACAACCTAACAGTACCCGTTCTACAAGTGACTTTTATACCACTAAAGAGCAATCATGAAACACACAGGGTGGAAAATCGACTTCGAATTCAAAAGACATTTTACGTTTTCGTGAGCTCATACTATTCTCATACTTCGACAGAGTTGAACTGATAGTTGGTCAAACAGTCTATGGTCGCCGCTGTTTATATCACATTACTTACATGTGGGCAGTAGCGATCGAGGACATTTTATCTCTAACGAGCGACTTTTGAAAAATAGCACCTTCATCCGTCCTAATAAGAATATCAAACACACCAGTACATCAACTGGTTGCACCGATGCTCAGCTGCATATAACCACAAAGAAAAGCACAAGTGTTAATTGAAAAAAGATAAAGAGGGGAAAGAGAGGGGACCTAGGGATTAAAAACAATTAGATCTACGCCTAAACATCTAGCATCAAGATACCCACACAAGGCGAACAAACAAACCAACTACAAGTGAAAGTGGAGAGTCACAAGCAGCTGTACGGTTATCACCGTCTCGAGTCAATAAGTGCGCTGAATTCGTAGACAACTTGGTTAAAAAAACAAGCAAGTCACACCATCGAGCTCAATCTGGCTTTTGTCTTCATCCAATAACTCCGTGAATCACGCCAGAGGAAAGAACTCTATCTTTAGAGACTAAATGCTAGGTGAATGACGTCATTGCTCTATGCCGGATAATCATGTGTCTATCTGGTTACAAACCTTTAGTGGGTGGGGCACTTTCGGCCACGTGACACAAAGGATCACAAGTGGGCTGCTAGGTGCTGGCAAGCTCAAACAGAAGACACGGGCTAGAACCTATGACTGCCTTTATGCAGTCAACAACGTCACCAACGCGCCCACTAGGACTAAAGTAAGAACTTCACTCCAGAATGAAACAGTCGATTATTTTCTGCCATTCAAATGGTTCCATGTTGGGACGAAGACAAAATGTAGAGGGAATAACGTCTCTTGAAATCAGAACACGCAAATTTATAACAAGCCCGAAACCGTCCAGATCATCTATCTACTGACATCAGGTATAGCTTCGAGTGAGGAACGAGGAATTCACAAGATCACCTTAACCTCAGTGATTCATCAAAACTGGATTCTCAATAATGTGAAAACAGCAGCTTGTTCTGTCACTCCGTCGATAGTAATAACAGTGTGCAGGGACGTTGCAGTAACGCGAAAAATAGATAATGCGCTTCAGGATAGCACACCTAAGTAACATCCTGTGATACAAGGAATTAGCGAGTTCGAATAGCTCTCGAAATCGCACTTGAATTGAAACCTCCCATGCGAGTAATAAGAAGACCTGGTAGTGGTAGCAGTAAGTAGTTGTTATTCATGAGTTGAAACGCCGAATTTATGGATGTATAACAGTATTGAAGAAATCACAGTTTGTCATTGGCTGATCGTATTAGCACATGCAAAGTCATAAACAAATTGGCGAATAACGGAAGGCACAACACTGAGACCGTTCGCCCAATACTGATGTTGTATCTTTAACACCACATTCGGATTGGCCGTTTGTCAGATCATCTGTTGTGTCGGGCTTTGGATAAGCGGTGAATCGGGCAGATTTCCACCACAACCTTCACCTCTTCTGGAAGCCTCCGCAATCATATTTGTCAATCGTTCTCGGGACATCGAACTCTTGCAGCACAGGGTGTTCTGCTCCCTCCATGGCCACTTTTCTAGCGCTTCGAAACTGGATTTGGTCGGTGTGTCTCCGACGAATCGAGGTCTCGTGCAGGTCGGTAATTTCTACTATTGTGCTGCTTAGCTGGCGAGTGATCAATCCGTTGGCAGGTCGCAAATTGTTTCTGCAAAAATATACCACATCCGTTGAATATACACACTGAAGGGATGCTCTTAGTCGCCTTGATTTAAATAGCACCGCTGGGCTCTCTTTCGTTGTGTAATGAGCTGCGTGCCGGTACTGAAGCAGAAATTGATCGAGAAACACATCCAGTTCAGAAAATGCTTTAGGATTAGTGAAACTCACGGTATTTTTGAGCGCTTTCACCAGATTTTCTGCGGCCCCGTTTGAACACGGATGCCGAGACACCGTTCGCAAATGACGATACCAGATGCTGTCAAGCCAGTTTCATTTCACGGGAACAAAACTGTCTCGTTGTCTGTCACCAAGACCTACGGAATCCCTTCACGACTGAAACATTTACGAAATGCTCGCATGGTAAATGATGTGGAAGGTGAGGTTGTAATAAATACTTCCGGCCACCGTGAGTACGAATCGATCAACACCAGAATGTGATATTTACCAAGAAGTGGTCCACAATAGTTTGCGTGCACCCGCTGCCATGGAAGGTAACTATCCGGCCAAGGTGTCCAATTCTTCGGCCTTGTCTTTGTTTTGTGGAGGCAGGGATGACAGTTCATTGCAATGCTCTTGATATCAGAGTTTATCCCCAACCGCCAACACATCTGTCGAGCAAGGGATTTCATTTTCTCCACGCCCAGGTGACCTTTATGCAAGTCCTCTAATACCGCCTTTCGTAGCGGTGTTGGAATGACCAATTGATCTCTCCGACACAGCACACCATCAGCTTGTGCTGACATCTTCTCTCGGTTCTGGAATAACACTGGGCGTTTCTTCCTAATATGTGACGATCAACCCTTAGTCATCGCGACAATTGCCATGCCATAATGGTTTTTGGTTGTTTTGATCAAGTCCCCTAGGCTTATTGGAATAGCTGGCGAGGCAGGCAAACAAGCTTCAG
>QNGE01002537.1:76883-107037 GCA_008508345.1 Paragonimus westermani | reverse complement strand
AAGCCCACCCGTGTTATTGTATGTTTGGTACTGATGAGTCAATACGAAATGCTTGCATCTACCAGTTTTCATGTTCTATCTGCTTTGTTCAAACTGCTCGAGGGAACCACTTGTTTCAAATTTTAAAATAAATGAGTTAGTATTCCGAAAGCCTGGAAATGCATCAGTCAAACTTAGCTCAACCTGCTTTCTAATTGCTCCGAGTGCCAAGCCATCTTAAATGTCCTATTCCAAAGGTTGTTATTCCGATTTACCCGAAGATTTAATGTGCAACCTCTAGGGATGTTAAGGCGACGTGAATGTTTAAGTGGTGTTACTAAGTTATGTCCATTGTGAAGTTACTGGAGTATTGAGTAGTTCCGTCACTTCACAATCATGACAGTGTTGAGTACATCCGTGTTGAGACGTGGCTGAGGGGCTCTAGCAACAACGCAAATGACGTGTGCTTATTGTTGATAGTAAGTCCGAAAGTTAAAACTGCACTTAGATACACTAGCAGTGAAATTATCTAATTATTCACCGAAATGAAATATCTTGAAATATTTTACACTGATCGACAGTGAGTAGTTTCATTCTTCCAGTAGGTTGAGGTCGCTGCGTTTGGAAGTTTTCAGTGACTTTACAAAAAACAGTATCAGCAAAATCACCGCGTACAACTGAATAGTTATACGTTTTTGAACACGCACAAAAGAGGATTATAACTCAGCCTAAGAATATACCTCACTAGAGATTTGTGTGGTTAGATTCATTTTTGTTGGGAACTAAGCTTTGCAGTTTTCATTCCTCGGTAGGTTCGTTGTAGGTGAGTCAAAAAAAGGATGAAGCTGATTACTGGAAGATTTAATCTCATTGCGTCACACAAACGTTAGATAAATGATCCGGGAAATGGTCAGGAGACAACTTTTCTACATTGCCACACAGTCTGCACACTATTTGGCGTGTAGTCTTACTCTCATGTAATGTCTCTCCCTCACCGCGGTGACTGAACACTTTCCACTTCTCCATTTTCCGGATTACAAAATGATCATATCTCTGCACGTGGGCAGCTTTGAATTCACACCTACCAACTACGCCCTTAAACGAATCGCCTTTAGCACCTTAAATTCACTCAAAATGGCTCAGTGACCTGAAAAACTAGTAGCAATTTTATCTCATTATCGCTCTGGCTTGACTTGTTAAAAATTTCATCGCCACATCTTGCCTTATGCAATCTTGGTTAGACGGAAAATAAGATGGTTCCGACAAACTAGTAACTTATGACTTCGTTATTTTTTATCAACAGTTCTACCTGCTGGCAGGTAGTCACGAGCTAGATGTACTTCACCGACTTAACATCCGACAGCTGGAGGTAGAAAGTGTGGCTTACACTAAATGTAAGTGTTTGATAACGAGGATAAACTGTCTTACAGCCATGAAGATGACACAATCCTTTGTTCATAAGTGAACTAAAGGGGCATTTTTAATAGAGTCTGTACGTTTGAACCCGTGAGAGTGTCTACAACTTGCAGATGCGCAACCGAAGTGTTAATGAAAGTAGGTCCGCATTTCATCTTCTATCACCGTTGTAGCGACATGAACAAAAAATTTAGGGATTATCTTTACTACTTCTGTGAATGTATACAACCATTCCCCACTTGTTATGGAGATGGTTGCAGATTTTAATGTCAGTTACTGAGTTTCGAACTTGTACGAAACTTGTGGAACATCTTCCAAGAGCAGTGGCTGCACAAGGCGTTTCAAGCAGGAATTGCGTTTTACCTAACCTCCCAACGAGTCCTGAACCCTTAAACTATGCATTTCAAAACTTACTACTGGCTGGATCTTATCGTATCATTGAACAGTGAACATATACGCGTATCAAGTTTAGTAAAACTCCACGGTCGCAATTTTAAACAGGTTTCTACAGAATGGCTTTGGTAAACAACAGAAACAAGCAGAAGAAGATTGTCTGTAAAAACGTTTTTACGAGCTCATCTGGTTTTTGTCGTAAGCAAATTAAATGTACGGATTGATAGAAACAGTGATAACAGAGCCTACACTGAAGTTTCATTCAAGCGTGATCAAGCCACGCATCAGAAGCAGGACTGCAAAATCCAACCGAACGGACGTATAACGCGGTCGAACCCTATGAGTTCGCTCGGACACGGAAGCTTAAAACGCTCTAGACCAAAGAGATTCAGCGCACCGGTGTTCACCAAGTTATATGCAAGTACGAAGAAAGTTACAGTGGCAAAACCGAGAGATGCTCGATCTCAAGNGTAAACAACAGAAACAAGCAGAAGAAGATTGTCTGTAAAAACGTTTTTACGAGCTCATCTGGTTTTTGTCGTAAGCAAATTAAATGTACGGATTGATAGAAACAGTGATAACAGAGCCTACACTGAAGTTTCATTCAAGCGTGATCAAGCCACGCATCAGAAGCAGGACTGCAAAATCCAACCGAACGGACGTATAACGCGGTCGAACCCTATGAGTTCGCTCGGACACGGAAGCTTAAAACGCTCTAGACCAAAGAGATTCAGCGCACCGGTGTTCACCAAGTTATATGCAAGTACGAAGAAAGTTACAGTGGCAAAACCGAGAGATGCTCGATCTCAAGACTGGAAGAATATTCCCATTAATGAGTGCAAATATCCGCGCTACCGGAAAACCACAATGTCACCGAAACACGCAAGCAGCCAGTCTGCTCAATCTTTGGACACATCCTGTCCGCTGGTCACACTGCCGATCCAGCTTTTTCATTCAGAATCCCGTTACTTCATTTCAGTTCAATATGCTTGCGGTTTGCTGAGGTGGTCGCAGTCGATCGTTTCAAATCGGCTGTGTTTGCTCAGAAGCAGTTGTTCGTGAACCTGACGATCCGCTAAACCTAATGACTTATCACAACCTGTTGAATACCTATTTCTTTGCTGTGGAAAGCCGATTCACGTCACTGTAAATTTGCTACTGCTGAGTCAGTGTGACACGTTTACATCACCTTTCTAGTTTTAACCGTTTCGTTCAAACGGTTACAGGTGACATTTATTTCTTGTCCCTGCCTGCGACTGACCAAGTTGCTCTGTGAACCAATAGCGGTTAGTCTGTGGGCTATCTGGTTTAATATATTCCCGGGTAATTACTGGAGAGTGAGACGAGAAGGGTAGTGACGGCTGTCATAACTAAGTCAACAGAATCGTAGTATATGACCGTGCATGGTACACTGCACTTCTGAGCATGGCCCGTATTTTCCGATAACGTTGATGACCTCTTCGAAGTTCAACGACGTATGTTCTTGCTGGCCGTGTACAACGTAACACTCTTTTGTAAAAAATATCGCAGGTGTTATAGGATTGATTTTCTTGTATTTTAACGGTATTTGAAACGGACTTTGATTCTCGTTACACTTTTACCAGGCTACGTTTTGCGGAAACGCAAACAACGAAGAATACAAAAGTTATCATTTTAACACTTGGGATTACGACAATATTGGTCGTCAGTTTTGCGACACCTTGCTTGATTTTTGTGATCCAGACCAATCAAAGGTAAGTAAGAAATTTGTTTGTTTATCTCAGAAGGTGATTAGTCAGTGGATATTGATTCGAATCTTTGAAATACAAAAGTAAAAAGTTTATGATTTTTTCTTGCATTTCTAATTTCGAATAAAAATTTCAAATTTTACTGAAAATTGTGCAGGTCGGGGGATACCGAAGGGGCGCTACTGCGCGCTTGGGAATAAACAGATTTCTGTCTCGGCCTAATCGAATATATGAATATAAAGTTTTAACTAACAAAATAAATTCAACAGTTTGACTAAAGCGATGTTTCAGAGCCCTTAAGATTTGGAAAAATAACGAAGAACATAGGAAACTCCTGAAGCTGGAAGATTTTTAAGGATCTAGAAGACGGCCTAAACTAGTTAAACAAAAGATCAAGGGTTCCTACTGGTTGGATATAACGTCGTTCAAGATAGGGAATACAAGTTATGTATTTTTTTAACAATGGCATAAACGCTGCTCCTTATACGGATTGCCACAGATTGTCGTTGATTGACTGGTAAATTTTTCAACTAGCGTTCTAGAGGGCTTTATTGTTGATCTGAATTTTTGACGATGGGAAAGTAAAACTTCATGACGTCTGAGTGAAGTGGGCAGTGAGAAGTGTGTGTGTTTGTGTTATACTAGCAGGGGAACCTGCAATACATATCTGTGACTATTTTCATCACTTGAGATTTCCTTAACTTGTCTGGGGTGATTCTCTTGATACGGACATAAAGCCAACGTTGATCTAAAGGGGAAACGTACAAAAATTGCATTTTTTAAACATTAAAATATGTGGTGAGTAAAGAATTCTTGACGGATCAATTTTAAAAAATCGGATCGATTGGGAAAGTGTACACTGCCAGACTTTGTACAAGACAACATTTTCTTGTTATTGCTGCGTGTGTGAACAATCGACACGTTAAAAGTTTTATATATAAAAAATCTCTCAAGTTGAGTGTTCGGAAAAACTTTAGTTGTTTACTCTTCGTTCTGGAAAACGGCTGACGCATCGGCTCATCTTGCTTCCTCACTTTTTCCATCCACGAATAGCAGATACAGGATAATCTTCTTTCGGATCACCGATTAAGTCAATTTTTTAACTGGATAAATGATGAAACTTTGCTTTCTGCTCGATTTCCGAGTAAACCTTTCAGGTTGAAAGCGTAAATTCGTTGTCAACCCTACAAAACAGTTTTCTAAGCTTCGTGAATTCTCACCTACTTTCCCACAATCCTCAATGTTTTTCACAAGTTTCCGCTGTGCTGTCAAACTTTTAACGTTTTTTTCTATCTTTGATTCTTTTTCAACTCCCGCCGTATTTTCTTTTCACTGACAATTTATTGGTTAACCGCTGCAACTATTACAAGCTGTTTCGTCCCAAACCAGTTCCCGATTTCAGTCACCAGCTGTACTGGATCCCGTTCTAACTATACTTATGCCTGAATCTGTGTATGGATTCTTGTTATTTCAAGCTTGGCAACTTTGGAAAACACTGTACTGTAACTATTGCCTAATAAGGCTTTCAAATATTGTCTGCTAAGGACATTGTTGTGAAACTATTGATTAATCACACCATGAGATACACTCGCGTTTAGTAATCATTGCACTATGCACACAAAATGGGGGGAAAATAGCTGCCTGTACGATCAACTCTCGCGGTTGAGAAATTAAAGTTTAAGAAGAATTCAATCATGTGAACAGCATGAATTTCTGCGGACATGAGAAAAGTCTGCCTGTTTGTACTGAGCTCAACTAAATTGATTTGCTGTCTTCAATTTTGCACTGTTCTTACGTTTGGTTAGTTGAACATCCACACAAGAGAATCACAGACGCTTACTCGAAACCATCATTTTATATCTTGTGCATAGGGCTGTAGTATCGTTGTAGACATTCCGCACAGCAATTTCCCATGCAGTCTAATGAATGCAGGCTCTATCATGTATCTTCATCATTAAACCCCGAAAAATAACAAAACCAAAGAGATTTCCGAAGAAACTGCTATAGATATGATAATCAAATTCACTAGCTGTCTTCGTTCATTGCCCATTCTGTCTTACTCTCTCATCTAAGACATTCGGCCTTTCTACCAGTATACATATGAAACCGTTTTCAGTTCTCTTGAGGTATTTACAAGTTAGTCTTCTCTGGAGAAGCCTCTGATTAATATGAGTGAAACGAAAGTACACTAACAGTAGCTAAAGGTAATCAGAGGTGAAAATGTTGCAAACAAAACGCGTTGGAAAGTAAACGGTCTTGTAGAAAAGGTCTATAAGGGGCAACTCCAATCCTGTATAATAAACTCACACTTGTCATCTTAATAGATTCACAGTCTGGAATTTCGTTTAACTCACGAAATTCATTAAAAGCCGTGTGAAAATAATTAACAACGGACGCGAATAATTTCGCATGGATAACTCTTATCCGCTTACGTTATCAGAAGGGCATCGTCAGTCTCTTGGGTAAAATTATGCACATAGTTTTCAATGGTAGCTTGTGATCTCTCGTCTTTTTGGCATTGAGACCTACACCTTGGTTTCCGAACGTGCCAGTAGCGCTATAATACTCACAAATGGAGGTGTATGTTCTACGACAAACCGAAATTGCGATTTCGTCGTCTATTGAGAATATTACTGTCCAGCGTAACACAACTATAATGACCACCACATGCGACTGGCACTGATCACTCCCGATTGGTAGCAATATCAATTAATGAAGAACTGTCAGCATTCTGAGACATTGGTTCATAAAACTGTTGTCTTCACGATCCACGATTTTCTCTGCTTCTTCCAGTGGGCACAACATTGAAACTGAAGAATATCAAGTTTTCGACATGAGTTAGGACTTGAAGGATTCCTGGTTTTGCTAATACAAGACGTTTTTTCAAACTAATTGCAACTGCGTTTGGTGGTCCTAGTCTGATTGCCACTCTGTCAATCCGCACGGATGTTTACTGAGTAGAAGACTACTGTATGGATATGAAAAATTTATCGAGGTGGATCTTTTCCTCTAATAGACATATGCTTGGTCGGTGCTTATGGGGTAATAATGCTATTTCGAATTGGGTAGATGAAGTACAAAGTGTAACAAACCATGGGTTTCACTCCATTATCTTCATTCTTTTTGATGAGAGCCCTTACTACTGGGCTACAAGATATATGAGCTTACTTTGTAATAGAGAGATGAATATATTTTGTAGCTACACCCAGTTTAATTTGTGTTGAAATCACACATATTCCCGTTTCATGCAAATCGATCTCCACTGTCACCCATTCGGCGTCTTTTCAAATTAGGACCCCATCCGCCTTCTGCTTATGTTGATTAATATTCAGACCAATTAACCGGATGTTCTAAGGCTTCTGATTGACGTAATCTGATGGTTAGTCAATCATGTTTATCAGGTTAACAGTCACGGTTGTTCATATTATTTCGGTGAACTAAAAATATTTTTTAAGTGACAAGTTACAGCTTTTTTCCCACCTCACAGAGTTGTTGTCAGCGTTGTTTTGTTTTGTTTCCTCGATTGCATTCTGCGGGAATAAACCGATCAAATTATCCAAAAAGCTGTTAGTAGTAATAAATTAAGTTGATTTCTCTCTACAATATATGACCATGCAATAAGTCCAACTCTTCATAGCCACGACTTCATATTTGTGCCCATGCATAATAGAACAAATTAGCACACTTATGTTACAAAAGTACCAGCTGATACTCTGCATTTGAATAACCAGGACCACGATCACATGCTCATCTCTAAGCAACGTAGGTCAACACCAAGTCGACACAACAAACAAACACCTTTACATTCACTCCGGACAGTAACACATAAGATTTGTCCGCATGATCCTCATGGTGTTGAGTAAATTTAATACAATATTGCTGTTCATATGGAACGCGGTTTGATGTTAAGTCCGTACCATTTTTTTAGCCACCTATTTTGGATAATTTCATACCCGGTCATACTTCCAGTGCCATCTATTGTGATAAACAAAAAGTCAATTCTGCGAACAGATGGACACTAAGAGTATCAGTATTTCTAGGTACAACCACGTTTCATAAGATACATTTGATAGCTGTCCAAGAGGGCTAGCTAATCACTTACTAGCAACGTCACGAATGTTGTGTATCATTTGCTGTGTCAGGTATATAATGTATACCATTGTATATCCTGACCATGAAAATATGGGCAGATGACCTTTAGTTATGAAACAAACCCCAAGTGTTTACAGTACATCATACGAAACCACTTCTATGTTCAGAAACAAAAAACGGCAAATCGATCACAACCTTACTAATCCATTCCAGACTTTAAATATCAACGCTATTCTCATTTTCGTCCAGCCACTGACCATCTTCCACGCCATCACTGTTTCATTCTCAACCGAGCAGTCAGCGTATGCTGAATTCTCATAAAGTTTGCAATCGAATGATTGACCGGTTGATCATCACTTGGACTTTAATCGTATACTGATCAGTACACCATAGTTTCCTCCTTCTAACTGAGTGACTGATGAACGCACTGCAGTTAATTGTGTTTTATCATAAATGTGACTTGACAATTACTTTAAGTGAATAAAGATCGTACACTCTAAACGTTTGTCTGTAAACACCCAGTAACTTATTCGTTTGCAAATCGTTTCACACGTGTGTATATGGAGACAGTTAAAAAGGTTGCTGTTTTATCAAACATGGCGACCTTGGAATTTAAAAGACCGTTAGCATTGAACCAAAATGCGATGTGAGATTGGTCAATTATAGCTTTTACCTGTTGTACTGAGAATTGTTGATATAACTTTCGAGAAATGGTGTTGACTTTAGGGTAGACCCAAACAAACAAAAACAGTTCATATACTTTAAAGCCGTCAGTTTGGAAAAAACAGTTCGGTCAAAATATGACAGGACAAAAATTGCGAATGAGAACGGAATTCAACTGTTGATATTTTTAACGCAACATGAATGAAACAAAGATGTGAAACAAGTTGATGTTTACTCGATGTTACCACGGATGTTACGCAGATATACTGTAAGTCAGCTAAGGGTGCGTCACAATAAACTCACTCCAGTTTGAAGGTACACGTTTTATACTAATAACGCTCAATTCAGGGACACACAGAAAGCATATAAGACGTCATAAAGTGCCATCGGTTGTTGAAAATCACCGTAATGTTTAAAGACTGATGAAACTGTTGGCAATCGCTGATTAAATCTGACTGTGTATACAAAGAAACTGGTGGTTACGAACCTTATCATATACTCTCTACTAATTCATCACATCTTTTCACAGCTTTGTATTCTTCCCCTAGTTGATTCACCTGATCGGGACACCTGTTCTTCAGCTTTGCTCATGTTGATCACTGGTATCACGTTGATATCCCGAATATAAGTCCGCTGTAAAGGCAGAAATGTTACTAATGAAATATCGCCGTAACACTTGCCTCACTATTGATGGTTAACTTCTATCTCAGATCAGGCACCGCCATCAAGCGTAACATTATTACATAATTTTTGAAAGTAAAGTGTACTAGGGATTGTTTTCTTGTTCAACTAAAGTTTGACAACCTAGTTTTAAAGACACTCTTTCGTTTTTCACTTAACGATAGATGTAAGATATCTATCTTAGTATAAGGAAATTTCTAATATTTAAACAACTGATCCTTGTGTAAAAGTTTCGTCTGTTTTGGACAGATTTTCAAGTCGTCAGATTTTGTGATATGTTCAATGAGCTATACTTTTTGTCAGCGTGCTCGTATCAGTGAGATTCTTTGTGGCACAGTCGACAGGATTATGCCTAGACAATACTAGTCATGTACATGTAAACACAGAGAACTACACGGTAAACTACCGTAGCTACAGGAATTATGAAAATGATATCAGAACAAGTATCAGACAGTCTGGGGCCTCACTAACTCACAATTTTCTTAAATTTGGTCTGATCACACCCTTCTCTTGGAGTGATCTACATGACAGATGTTGCCCGGATGTTCATGAACACCAAGTATTTCCGATTCGTATCTCTTCAGAAGATTTGAAATTTGAGGGTCTGGTATCAGAGCCTTACTTGTCTTGAAGGTAGTGGTCAACAAGCGCTAATGGGATTAAACTGATTATCAGAAAATGTAGCCAGCAAGTTGAAATAAGTCATTGACCAACAGGGGGAAGAAAGAAGATTGATTCGTGGACGTTTGTTTCGGTTCTGGTGATGACGTTAAAAGTCGGCATTTGAACGACGGTTTGTTTGGATAGCCAAACGAAGATGCACAGACAATTATCAGAGATACCTAGTAGGCTGGTCTGAATGGAGCACTTCTGCGATGTCTCGTTCTTGAACGGGGAAACCTAATGTAATGCAATTATGTTCTGTAGTTGTCACAAATCAACATATCAGCGCCCTCAGATCGCTCAGATGTAACCACGAATTGATCATGCTGCAACCGGATAAAGGATCGGGAACAGTTTCAACCTATTCTGAATGATTCCCTATGATTAAAAAAGGAAGAAAGACCATTCGAGACCGAATTACTCAGTTTCATCTGAAAATAGTTTTGAACTTACTGGCCTTCTTGAGACAGAGAATATTCGCGACAATGGTTTATGCTCATTTGATGTGGAGTTGATGTTTACGAACGTCCTCCTAGATGAATGTATCGAATTCCTGCTTTCTTAAATGAGGACGCATCATCTAGAAGTTGGAATACCCGAAGGCGAATTGGAATAACTACTGCTGATCTGTACCAAAAACGTCAGCTTTGTTTTCCAAGCCTCGGACGACAGAAAGATTGATGGGATAACCATGGGTAGCCCGCTCGGCCCTATTCTGGTAGATATTTTTGCAGCAAAACTTGAGCAACAAGTTACAGGACGGTTATCTTCTGTGCAGCTATACAAGCGATACGTTGATAATATTCTTCTTATCGCACACAATCAACTGCAAGCACAGAGCTTAATTGATCGGATGAATTCTTTGCACCCAGACACACCTTTCAGTATAGAAGGCGAGAATCAAAACAGCCTACCATTTCTGGATATATGCATCAACAGAAACGCAATTGACTCGATTCAACGAAGCGTCCACCGCAAGAGCACTTGGACAGGTCAGTACCTGCATTTTGGAAGCTTTGTTCCCCAAACCTACAAACAAAGTTTGGTGCGCGCTTTTTTTTTATCGGGCCTGACGTATCTGCACTGAAGATACTGTTCAAGAAGAGGTGACCCTGTCAGACATTACCCTGCAACTAAACGGTTACCCCAAACCATTTATTGCAAGATTTAAACAGTCCATCGACATGGGAATTCGACCCGACACGGTGTCCAGAAAACCGGTATTTCTTCGTCTTCCCTTCAAGGGGATGATGTTTGCCAACTTATTCACTGTCGTCTGGTTAATTCTAGCGCGAGAACACGCGATGCAGTGGTTCCAGTGATTCTGTTCAGAACATTCCGGATTCCGACACCCTGTGTGAAACAACCGGTACCTGAGTCGGCCAAATCCAACCTTATCTATGAATATTGATGTAGATGCGGAGCATCCTAAATAGGCAGGGCTGAGCGCCAGTTGCGAACCAGGGTCACGGAGTACATCCCGAAGTGGGTCAAGAAACGGGTTACGCGAACACATGATGTCACAGCTAGGCATAGAAACAAGAAGCCTGCATCGTCTATTGCGCGTCATATTCTAATGACGCAACACCAAAGTGATCCCACCACGCCATTTCGCGTTATCTAGTAAACGTCACACAGGCGAACATTGCGCTATGCCGAAGCGATTGCAATCCGAAAGTACAAACCCATGTTGTGTTGAGAAACAACTGTTTGTAGGGTTGTCGCTACCTTGGTAGTGACAGTGATTGTGCACTCTGACAATTGACTTCCTCTGGTATCTTGTTCGCCTTCTCATACTGAGATATAAATGGTCTGTAGTATGCACTCGTAAAGATGCAGCGAAATTTGTCCGGACATAACTCGTGCAATATCAGCCTACTGTCTTCTTTATTCAAATGTTTGGCGGGAAAAGAATGTTTCAAAAAGAGTATACCTTTTATTGGAGTGAGAAAATTGAACATTAATGGCGTTCCTATCGTTTTTTCTTGGAGGCAGCCGTTTTAATAAATTTATAACCGTGAAAGCGTACTTTCTTACAACAACGATGACAATGTCACTTGCATCTTCTTACTTCCTGATAGAACAGTTCGACTTTTAGTTGGAGAATCAGTCATCTTGTGTAACACATTAGGCCTGTAGGTAAAACGTACGAAGCCATAACTACAACAGAATACGTAATTCGTTACGCGTTCATCTGTGGCCTGCTAGGCCTCGTAAAAAAATAATCGACGAAGCTATTTTTCGAACAGTAATCTAAAAATTCTAGACAGTAGGCGTTTATTCGGCCAAAGATAGCTTTGAAAATATAGGTAAAAGCGCAAAATAAGAATCCACCTGAGGATACTACTCATGTGATTGGTAGTAAGAGCAACTTTCAATATAATGAAAAGTATACGTTGAACATCCCTAACTGGCAGCAGCTAATGTATTGCAACGAACATTTCCGATAAACTACTTAAAAAGACTGCCCTGAACTCGAGCTCCGCTATTGTTGAAACTCACTGGTAGTGCATACAACTGTCGAGTAGAAGGATTTCTAAAATGGTTAGTCTGTAGTGTGAAGTTGATTTCGGTTCAGCACTACTTGTACCATAATGGGTTGATATCCATTATTGTGTTCTAATTTTTGGAAGTTCCAGAAGCTCAGAATTGTCTGAAGTCTTCTGATAGCTTTCCAACTGAAACGCTGGCCATCCAGAACTGTGCACTGAAACGGTGGCTTCTTCAGCCAATCGGGTACACGAATGTGAATCACTGGAGCGTCGCGTTCCTAACGGGATAAATTGCCATTTCGCTTCTTGTTTGCTTTATTTTCAGAAACACAATGGCTTTGTACGTTTGTATCCGGTACGTACACAATTGCACGTACATTATTCTTGTCCTAGTGACTGTCTCCCATGTTCGAATTACAGAGGAAGAATTTCTACCATGACATGCTAAATTTTTCTCAGTACCTCAGCAAAGTGAAACACTGTTTCTATAAAACCTAAAATTATAAATGAGCACTTTTTCTATTCATTCAGTGTGAGTACATTTTGACGCAGTTGAAAACAAGTGCACGACTGCGTAAATTGTCCAAACGTACAGACGATCAATTTGATGACGCCAGCCACTCAGATTCATCTAGTTCACCGGAAGATAGCAGGTAAGCTATTAGTTCGCAATAATTTTCATAAATTTTTTGAAGGTCTCACTAGCCCAGCGGTTAACTTCAACTGAAACAAAACATATCACAATTCTTTTTCACTTTCATTCTACCGTCGACATGCGAGGGCGACACTTGAAGCAGTTTAGCGTTGACCACTGGCCGTCTGGACCCTTTATTGATCACTTACCGGTTTCTTGTTGACGATCAAGATTAACCACAGTAAAAACCTTTCAGTTACCGAAAACGTACACTTTAGCCGCTCTCACTTCTTCACACGCTACGCAAAGGCCAGTTGGAAGTGCCTGCAACTATTTCGGCTGGGAATCCAAATACACGGTTTAGATGTTTTGTTGAGAAACGTGGTTACAACTGCACACCATCTTTTCCAATTCAACGAAATGTGGGCGGTAGCCTGCTGACTAAAGTTGTATGTTAATATAGTAATTCAAAAAAGCCTTATCATTTGATGCATAAAAATAACAACTATTTACCCAGTCTTCTCAGGTAAAAAGTCATCAAACCAATTCGTCACACAGGGATTCAAACCGTCAGCGATTATTAAAGCTTATTCTGTTGTTAGTAGGTCTTATTTTCTATTTCCAGTTTTCGTTTCTCCATGTGCTACTTACCGTCGGTGAACAAGTTTTCTGTTTATTCGGTTCTTCTAAAAACATAAACGTATCACTTACATAGAAAGTGAACATATGTACTCAGTCATTCTTCAACCCATATTGGCATGGAGAAATCCCAGTTCTGTTGACTTTTTTGCTGTGCTCAAATATTTTGCCAGTATTGTGTCATGTTCTGTTCCCACACTATACTGTTCGTCTTTCAGAGTATAATATCCAGTAGAGTTATCATCGTTATACTTTAATTGTTATGTTCGGCACGGAGGCGAATGATGAATGAAAGATTTATCTACTGGTTTCCTGTTTCTGATTGTCAATAATGTATGTTCAACCCTGACTGTCACACACCCCTGTTTCGGTAGTCAGGGTCTCGATAGCTAATTGGATAGCGTTTCGACAAAATGGCCTTGTAGTATTACACTGGCATTTCGTCCGAATCAGCAGCCTGCCTTCAAGACAAAAACATTCAGTGCAGTCACTGGGATTGGCAATGGAACTCGGCTTCGTTCCATAGCTCGAACAATCACGTCTCATCTAAAGCTTGGAGATAGCTTGTGCAGACGATGATGGTGGAATGACGGCTTGTTCCATACAGGCCAAATGAGTACTAACCCAATATGATTTCTCGTAGGACCTGATTACTTTGATAGCAAAATTCTCTTGAAGTTTTCGCTGTGTCCTTCAGCATGATAGAACTTTTAATGGAAATTATACAATTCCAGCAAAATTTCGTCATATGCGATAGACGCTTTGTAAAAGCGAATTAGTATGCACGGAAAATTGTAAGACGTTGTTTGTAACGGAAGTGATTTGTATTTTAATGGGTTCAAGTGTAAGGTTATTTCAGCGGTTCATTCCGGATAATTTGTTCCCAAATAAACATATATGTGCACGTAATAAGCAAACTGGTTGTCTTGACAACCAACGATTTACCTTATGACTAAAACAGCGCAAGTTTACACGGTGTTATATGATGGGATAAAAAAGAATTTCAGCAAAAGGAACAGTTGTGAGGTGATTTACCTGGCATATGGATTATGCCAATCTAGCTGCAGTGATCAACACTGTCAAACCGAAGGTTGTGTTTTTGTCAAATATTGGATGAACTTTCCCATTAAAATGCAGAATGCAAAAAAAGTAGGCTATAACATAGCCTGTCACTTATCGAAAAATAAAACTGAAAGGCAATATTTCGACATTCGCTCAATTTTGGAGGTAGGTAACGTCGGCTCCTTCATGCTTCATCTGTGGCTGACCACAATCACCAAATCAATGTTAGACAATCGTTTGACTTTTTTCAGAGGCTCCTGTTTAATTAGCTGAGGTCGGTGACCAAACCACCGCTCAGCATTGTCAGTAAAATATAAGATTTCGGCCAGATTGAAAGTCCACATCAAGGATTTATTTATCACAGTCAACGGAACGTATGTCGCACTCTAAGCACGTCCGATCGATAAAGATTCAAACCCCGAATAAATGCAAACCATCGATAGGACTGATAGGTAACCACATAGTATTTTTTTGTCACCTCAACTACGATTTCACTCTTAGAGCTTAGTAACTTTAACGATTCGATCACTTCATAACATAAGACGGTTGGCTTTGTGGAAAGCTGAAGCGAATCAGTTAGAACACAAAGGCGGTAGATGTAAACGTGTTACATTGACTCATCAGTAGCAAATTTACAGTGACATGAATCGGCTTTCCACAGCAGAGAAATAGGATAGTGGATGAGTAGTCAAAAGGTTATGGTAGATCACTAGCTTCAGCGAATCGTCAGGTTCACGAATAACTGCTTCTGAGCAAACACAGCTGATTTGACACGATCGACTGCGACCACCTCAGCAAACCGCAAGCATATTGGACTGAAATGAAGTAACGGGATTCTGATTGAACAAGCTGGATCGGTAGTGTGACCAGCGGGCAGGATGTGTCCAGAGATTGAGCAGACTGGCTGGTTGCGTGTTTCGGTGACATTGTGGTTTTCCGGTAGCGCGGATATTTGCACTGATTTATGGGAATATTCTTCCAGTCTTGAGATCGAGCATCTCTCGGTTCTGTCACTGTAACTTTCTTCGTTGCTGTGTATAGGTTGGTAGGAACTACACCATTTGACATAGATTAGCCTGTCTTCTGAAAAAATGCACCAGTAGCTTCTTAGTCCAAAGGAATACGTGGAGTTAAGGTTTACTCTATGTTTGTTCAACTAAATTTCTTAACTCACTGTGTTGTTTATAACCAAATTTACACTAAAGTGAATCAGTTTTTGGGGCCACCGAATTGGAAGTGAACAGTGTACAACATAGTGTGTTCACTAACAGTTGTTCGTCAACCTAACAATTTTCTGTATTTAATGACGTATCCTAACCAGCCGACCGATTACCCATCACTTGTTTTGCTCGATATAAAAACAGAATCATATTACCGTAAAGTTGGTATTAATAAGTCAACACCAGTTTTGTTCCAACTACTTCGTTCAACCTTCTTACAATTTCCAAAAAATAACAATATACTGACTAATAAAACAATCTTGATGGTAAATATTTGTTGTACTGAATACCCATGATGGCTATTTGAAATAAACTTGCCTGCCCATCAGTTCGCTGAGTTTATGAACATGAAACATACAGTGGAGTTGTTGAGCAATTGGTGTCCTAGTGGAGAAATGCAAGCTCCGAATGTGGCATCGCAGTTCAACTGGTGCATTCAGATTTCTTTGTTAGTTCGAATGTAGTTGGTTCGGTCTCTTCATAAGGAGGGACGATGCTAACCCACTTACATTAAATGAAGTATCTCCTGAAGAAGCAAACGGGCTACGTCAGCTCTGTTTACAACCTATTTATCGGAAGGTTCAGATGTGAGGAACATAGTCACTGAAGTTTTCTGAACGTGCTAAGCACACAAGCACAAAAGGTAGACTTGAAATTTTGGTTCAAACCTGAATACGTCTCGTTTTAACGAAAGTGAAACAAAACTTAGTTATAATCGCCATTTTGTGACAGCAGAAGTTGTCACCACGATTGATTGCTACTCAGCCTGCAACAACTAAGCTTACAGAGTCGACTGGCATCAATTACGGATAGTAACATGACGAACTGCTGGTTCGTATCTTTGGTTATCTGTCTTTCAGTATTCCGAATTAAGTCACGAACACAACACGTTTTGTGGGTCAGCGTCATAATCTAATGGTATTATTCTCGTATTCGCCTTTTTATGTTTTACTCTTGTGAAACTAGCGGTGTGAAATAGTTGTGCTCGTACAACCGGTTAATGCGAATAATGAGATCAACGAGTTAAGGCTGTTATGAGGCTTTGTCCTCTGTGTTATCACTGAAGTTGGTGGAACTGTAACCATATTTCCTCATGGGATGATTACGAAACACGAACATTATGCACAATCGATTGTGTGTAACATTTAGTAGTAACGAACTAGTCAAACACAATGTATAGTCGACAGAATAGTAATGGATGTATTTTGCATACGGCGATGAAATTCAGCTCCATTTTCCGAATAAGGCGCGCAATAGTGCACAGCCCTTATAAGAAAGAAAACCATGTCTACCGCTTTCTTCGTTTCATAGTTTAATAGCCCACAATTTTAAATGTGTGGAATGTGTGGAAAGTGTTCAGCTTACAATAAGTAAAAAAATATTCTACCTAATTCGTTCTGAGTATTTCAAAATGACATGTGTCCACGTTTGCTTTAAAATATTCGCCCATTAACACGTGAGCGCTGTCGGTCAACCCTACACAACGAACACATTTAACACGTTCCCATTTATTACCTTCAGTGACACGGGATCTGACAGCTCCAACTGTGACGAGTTGCCAGCCTATTATGCGCACATCTTTAAAAAGGTCAGTTCACTGGTCGGGTTTCCTAAACGAAACTATCTAATTTACTCGTTGCACAGTAGTACCATTTGAGTGACCTAACTGATCACAGAATGTGATATTGCATCGATTCATTCCGTTTGGAGTTAGTTCACCTAAACGAATATTCAGTAGGTGCTTGTCGTTTTGCATGTTGCAGTCGAACGCCAAGCTAATTTTGAAGAAATTTTGTCTTGTATACATACACGCACAAGCCAAAACTTTTCTCTGCATCTACTAAAATGCATGTACTTGTATGTGATGAGAATTTCCTAGGGAAACTGTTGGTTTTTTCAGTTTCTAGATATGACTGAGTGATTTTGGGATCGAGAATGCACAGAGCTAGGAATCCATAGGTGTACAATATCTATGAGTTCAGCTGTTTGTGGCCTACTTTGCTATCTCGGTGATCAAGCTATGACGAAGTGTCTATTTTTGAACGAAATTGCAATTCAGTCCACTCAGGTACAACCCACTTAGACAGACAACCAGGAAGAAGTTTACCTTATGGGATTTCCACTTATGTTAATAATTGCGTAGGTGTTCACATATACCGAAGTAATGCTCAGCAAGTTTACGGCCAATAAATTCTCGCAAATCACTTTACCTTTTAAAAACAACATTTTTACTATCAACCTGGCAACATTTTTTTAAAAAACAAACTGACACATCTTACTAGAACTAATTCGACTGATATTCGTTTACAACACCATTTTAAAGAAGGCCTATGTACAGTAAAGGAAAATATAATTAGTATGCAATTGACAGCAGTTCCATATACCGTAATCCGGAAGAAGATTTGGACGATGAGCTTCGGTCAGGTCGTTTATGAACTTCGGCGCATCCATCGGTTATGCCTCCGGTAACTTGCTTAAACCGCGAGCCACCGGTTATGCTGTCTGGCAACGCTGGCTGAATGCTGACATAAAGTCTGTTCTGGAGGCACCTGGGGTCTTCATGATCAGCTGATGTGTCGCAGCTTTAATGGGAGTAACCATGGATTATCTTTATCGTCTACTTCTGATATTTCCTGGAGCAGCTGTTCACGGTATCACTTTCGGAATCGATTCTTTGACAGTGTGTCTTCTACCAGCCTCAAGTTCGTATCCGCAGACAGTCGACAGTTTGGACACGAATGTGGAGACACCGGCCAGGATAGCACGGTACAGATTAGGTCTCTGTCATTGTGAAATTGCTCTCCTGCAGTCTTCCGATTAGGAAGTAATTTTAAGTTCTCTTAGACGTTTAATACTTGGACTGTTTATCCCCAGGCACATTATGTTACACTGCCGAGAGACTTGCTGCGTTATTCAGAAATTTTCAAGTAACTTTGAATACACTGCTGTGCACAGGAATGTATGGAATCACTGGCCAACCTGACTTCCGCTGGACCCCAGACCTACGCTAACACTTTCATCACAAAGTTAGACCATTTGTGAAGCCACCTGAATCGATCCCTTTCAGCAATATCAATTATCTCAAGTAGTATCGTAGCAGTTGGAGTATTCAACTATTTTCAATCACCTATTGTGGTTTGGCCTTCGGTGTTTTCGCCTATTCATTATTTTCATTCCACTTGCCGTAAAGAAGATATTTTCTAAATCACTTGTATTCGTGACGGTGATTTTGCTTGCTAAACGATTGATTCGAAACTGTAGGCTAATCATGCGTTTATAGACGTTAACTTTGTACTGACTGTCGATTTGGGACTCATCTCATTTCAGTATAATTTGAACGGTTCAAAAAAGATTTTGGTTTGCAGACTCAAACGGAATGCAACTAAGACCGTCCTAAAGAGTCATTGTTGTACGGAGTCCTGATGCCACATCAAGATATTAGTTTGGTAAACATGACGATTCGCTCGAATAAATATGGATAAAAATGAAACAGAGTAACAGGAAAACACTTTGCAAGAATCCAATAGCTTTTAAACACTGCAGGGTGTTTCGTTCAAAGTTTAAAATATTCTCTTTGCAAATTTACAATACGGCCGTCTATCCTTGGCGTTGTCGCAAAATTGAGAAGATGGAGAACAGTTTATGCGATGCTACTTTCAATCAATTAAACATCAATTAGCGTGTAATAGACATGTCGTACCACCTCGGATGAATGACAATCTCAACTACAAACTGAAGGGACCTCATCCTAATATCAAAGCAACTAATTAAGAACACTTCAAAAGTTCTTTCCAGTAAACTATGGGGAATAGAAATGCATGAAATGGACAGAAATTTAGTTAAACCATGGTTTGTATACTATCTCTGAGTCACGATCATGTTAAAAGTTGGAAGTCGGCACTTAGATAAAATGATCTTCAGAATTCTGGTCATTTCTGGCATACCGCTGACACATCCCTAATGGATATATTTCGCTGGATAGTCCTGTTTTGGGTTGAAATATCGTGAACCCGGTTTCCGCCAACAATAAAGATGTCTCATCAAACAGTGATTTTATTTCATTTGTTTCAACTTAATTATACAATGGAAACATTAAGAAACAACTCATCTTATCGGTACCATGTGTCTTTGGTTTGCATCTTCAGTCCGTGTTGATCAGTATACTAACCAACTTCAGAGTGTTCTATTTCCCTTCTGGCTATTACTGTGAATTCCTATTGAATTGTTTACCAGCTGTAGATTTTGATGAAGAAACCCTTTTATATCACATGTCCGTGAATTACTTCATCACTGTAGGCTTCTCTGCCTGCCCATTTGTTTGAATGAAACAGATAGAAATCTGTGGGCCAGCATGCAGAGTTGGCAGGGACAATGAAAGTTCCATGTGCTGGAAATACGGTAAAACCTCGGTGATAACGCCTGTGCTCACTGCAGCCTGCTCACACACGCACCGTCAAATTGCGGAACAGAAATAAACCAACCTCCTTATGTCTTCCGCCCCGTTTTCCGCTTTATGCGTCTAACCTCATCCCACTAGTGTCATATGTAGTTCTGGTTAACCTTTACTGAAGAGGCAATACGAAGTACTAGCATCCATCACTATCTGTCTTCTCAGTGCTTGCTTACATCAATAGGCATACCTTTTGTACGGCGAGTGAACGCAACCAACAGGAACGTTTTGTGTCAGATGATGCACTGAAAACAGATTATTCTAAACGGATTACTCACACCAATGACGCTTCAGCACAACATGAATGGTTCATACAGCTCACCTCAGATGCTACATCAGAGCAAGAAAGCTGGCCCGTAAACTAACGAACGTAACAATTTTTCTCATTACTGAGCGCCGATTGTCTGTTCTTGTGAAACACCGACAATTTTGAATTGTCATGCACCTTTGTAAACAACAACACATGTGCTTCGGCAATTCAGTATCTACGTGTTGCTTTAGCGGGCCTATTTGTGATTCTCTATTGATCGGCCGGGTAATGGCAAAAAAGTGTATTCAGTTTGTAGACAACGCGGTTGCTCAATGCGCATCTTTCAGTTATCTATCAACTTGTCTGGCGACAGAATGAAAGTGCTGGACATTTTCCGCTAAAATGACATTGTTTAAGAAGGTTGTTGATGAATGGAGCTAGGACTAACTCTCGTATGATTAAGATGTCCGTGGACAACAGAATTCGCAATCTGGTTATCAGTGAAGGGAACGCACTACACAAGGAAAGGGAGAAGAAGAATAACTCCAGAAAACTTCCACCAACCTTTATCAAAAAGCTTACTATCAATAACGGCATTGGCTCCGGGTTGAACGGGATTGAGTTATACATATTACTGTTTCCGATTCAACCTTGCAAGGAAAGGCGCCGATAACGAATATAAAGAAATATGTCCTGTGTATAACAGTTCATATTTCGACACACTTATTGACGGTTATATAAGTTAAGGTTACCGTTTAGAAGCCAGACGATAAACTCTTAGCTTTTCCAATTTAATGTCTGTCTCTTTAACTGTACCAGTTAATCTGACACCGCTTCTGAACTAGATCAGGAGGATTGCAAGACTTGGTTGTAAAAAGAAACTATCCAAATCTTTTGAATTGACTCGTTCGATTAAAAACGGAAATCGCTCTCCTCCAAAACCATTTCAAATATACTCCATTTCTCCTCTAATAAAATTTGCATTTTGAAAATTTTTGGTGTGCCGGTTGTGCTTCAACGTAACCCAAACCACTGAGCTGACGGAACCAATGTGGTATTTTGTGCATACATTACATTAGGTCATGAACCAAACACAATGTAACCGCCTGTTCATTCCTATGTATCGTCTAAGACCGTTTACTTCCCTCATTTTGTAGTCGCCCAAAAAATTCGTGCGCCGAAAAGCGCGAGCCAAAAGAAAAACAAACATGTTCTGCAGCGTAAGTTTTTGAAATTTCTATGGCTGCTAGGCTATTAACCAAAATTTATAGTCACTATTCCCGAAATTATTGTGAAAGTCTATGATGAGATAAACAAACCTTTTGTCAATTTTGAATTCATATTGGATTCACGTAATTTCGAACAGCATGAAATCGCTCCGAAGATGACTACAACAAAAGCGATTTCATGACCACATGCGGTTTTTGTTACCCAACATTTTACGAACGTTTTGCCATTCTGCTTGAAATCGACAAGGGTAGAAATGAAGATAATATCCTACACCTCACCTGTCCTGTGACAACCTGGATTCTACGACGATTCTACCAAGGTATTCAGGATGGATTAAGTTGATGCAATTTCGTGTTTCCAAACCTTTAAACTTACGTTTGATGTGACTTTCAATTTGCATAAAGAGTTTCGCTCACGGCAATCAAAAAACACACAGTATGTATTGCATTCACGTATGATAACCCGTGCCATTAGGATTGTACGTGAGACTGAAGTAAAATACGAGATTGGCGCATAGTGTGAAATGTAAAGTGATGTCATCCAACACGAAATGTCGCAGACATATGTTGCTGATAAAATCTCATCAAGCTGTTACGGTTGTACAAGAACAAAACTAAAAATGGTCACGTGCGAAGCCCTACAAACCTTTGCATCGGGTGAGTCGGCTAATGGCTAAGGTAGTTGGGCTACGTAGTCGAATGGTAATAAACTTGGCGGTGACTATCGTTCGCTAGTTAACGAGTTCTGACTCATTCGATGGAACCTTGTGGATAACGGTGAACGATCGATTCCTGTTGACCTTGTGATGGCTGTCAGCCAGGTGAGACACAATGGCACTCGTAATTGACTCATCTCACTTGTCCTGATCCACGCTGGATGATGTTCTTTGATATTCTCTCTCCGAATCGGAGAACATCATCCACGACTGATCGAGAAAGGCGAGTTGAAATCAATCACGGGTGTCAATGTAGCTCACCTGGCTAACAACCATCACAAGATCAACAGAGATCGATCTCCACCGTTATCCACAGGGTTCCATCGAATCGGTCAAAACTCGTTGACCAACGAACGATAGTCACTAACAAGTTCATTGCCACTCGCTTACATAACTCAACCTTGTGTGTTCAGTCACTCCAACTACATTAGCCAACAGGTGACTTACCCGATCCATAGGGGGACAGTTGAAATCCGGTTAATGTTCCCAAACACAAAAATTAGCTAGCGTGAATTTCGACCAACACCAAACTTCGCATGTAACCACTTTTAGTTTTATTATCTTTTACAACTTGAGGTTTTATCGGCAACACGTTTGCCACATTTCGTGTTCTAAGATACGTCATCACACACCACAATCCGAAGAAATTACTCGTTATGCTAGGTTTATGATTAGCTACGGGAGGAAGAGTGGTCTTTATTTGTTTGCCCCCTTCTCTAGAAAACAGTATTGAACTATTAATAGACATAAGGAAGGTGTGAACGGGAGTTCGTGAGAGAAAACTTTATTGAAGCTGGTGGTGTAGAACGACGTCATTATCGAAAACCAAAACAAACTCAAACAGCAGTCCGTCAGATGTACACATTTAATGACACGTGAGACTGGGTTGGGACGGTGGTTGGGAAACTGGCAATGCATGTTGTCCCTTAAGCGTGTAACAACTGAGTGCCATTTTAAAACCCCCAAGAAATTCAGTGGAGCCTACGGAGATAGGCAGTTTGTTACACTGCGGACAGACTTCAAGTGCGAATCAGCGCCACCTGCAAAGTAATTTACCTATTTTACAACTCACCTTCATCGAGTGACCGTCTAGCTATCCATCCTTGTTTAATGGTAGGAGGTGGTCTAAGGAATGACACCGACGGTAGAGTATTTTGTAGGTAAAAGTCAGGTTTCCCTTGAGGTGTCTATAGTTGACCTAGCCCTACTGGTCTCTACAGGAGGTGATTTTCTCCACGGCACTTCTAATGACGCGTTTTTGAATAATTTCAACAAAGGCCAAATCCTTTTAACGATTGGAGAAATAAGCCTGTGTATTTGTTCCCAGGTGTTATCGGATTATGAAAACAGACATGTCAGGAAACATTTTAAGGTGGAAGGTTCCCGAAAACTTCCCTAATGAATTCGGGAATGTTTTAACCATAGCACAAAACTTGCAGACATAATCAAGCCCTCTGTCACGAGGGTATCTGTATCTTGTTAGCATGTTGATACGATTAGCTGTGTCACCAAGGTGGTAGTCACGACAAGTTGATAGCCATTGTTCGTGATTCTTCGCTTGCTAAAATAGGACAGCGCGTCATTTTCTACAGATCATTCAAGCCGCTATGTAAGTTCATCACATCATTCTGGCACTCCAGAATCCGGTGGAATTATGTCAATGGTGCAAAGTAACCGTGATGGGACTGTACGAGATGGTTCAAGAAAGGAAAGAGTACGCAACAGAAGCTCTAATATGGATTCTTCTGCTACTGGCAATGAACCACTCTGATAACTGTCCATTCCCAATTGCACTGAACCTTCGTTCAATAAGGAACCCCCACTAAACATGGGTAAGCGTTCATTAAGGCTAAACTTAATGAGTTTCCGTGGCAAGATTGAGTGAATGATACTACCAAAAGCTTTGGAAAGTTAAGATAAACCACATCTACAGCCAATCTCTCGTCGTCAGCCTTCTTGTAAAAGTCACGAGCAATCAACAAATACATGAGGCGTATGCGTCACTCATGGAAGTCGTGCTACTTGTTGGTGATGAGTTTGAGATCATCACCCTTTTTCCAAAAGGGATGACTTAGTAAGATCTCAACTGCTGTGAAAACCGTTGTAAAAAATTATTGGCCGGCATTTTGCTGGGACATTCCTGCATTCACCTTTGAGTATAGATACAATCGTGAACTGTTTCCAGGCTTCCAGTAGGCGGCCAGTTGACAAGCGGCGATTAAAGCGTACTGCAGGCGGTTCGGCTAATTCGGTGGTGCGGTTTTACAAGATGACACACGATATCAGTTTTAGGCCGAGTGACTAGTCAGTTGTTAAGTTGTTTATTTTTGTTCTAATTTGTGACAATGGAATTTGCGATGATTGAGTTAGGTTGTTCCTTATGTGCTTGAGAAGGATTAGTACGTTGCATTATGCACACTTACGTGCCAGATTGTCGGCTACCGCTTCATTTGCACCGATAAATCCACCGGAGGCTTTAATTTGTGAAACGTCAGCCCTATTTCTCGTGTGTTCTGTAACCTTGCTGTAGGAATGTTTGGGATTCACAATCACCTTTCGATCAAAACCCTGTAGATAGCAAAGACGAATCTTTGATAGCAGCTCAGGTGAGGTAAATGGAAATGAAAACTTCAACAAACGCATTTCCTTTCTGTTCTGGTTAATACCCGTTTCCTGCTAAACGGCTTAATATAAGCGGATGTTCGTTTCTATTTCGTAGGCCTAACGGTTTGTTAATGGGTCGGAAACACTTTACTTGAAAATGGCTGTCACCGGCTTCATAGGTTTCCTCAACGATGAGCTGTTAGTGGTGCCCTAGGTTGTAATAATCGGGGAAGGTCATGTAACCTTGCTGAACTGTTCCTCAATCTCTGCCAAATCTACCTTGTGACATAACTTTAGTCTCATATTTTGAGGAACGTTTTGTTTAGTTCCGCATAGAAGACTGAATCAAAGTATCCCGTGACCTTTGTGGCCAAGCGAAGCTGTGACCTATCAGATTGCTTATCACGTTGACCTCGTTGGTATGACTGATAACAGGGCAAGTCGGTTATTGACCCACATGTCACTGAGTGTGATCTTAAGCCTGCTGAAATAACCCGGGTTTCGCTACCCTCCGGAACAATTCTTCAGCGAAGGTAAGCGTTGCAGGATTGACCAAATGGTTTATCAAATCTGGTTCTCAGCTTCCAAATTCGCTCATTTCTGAAGTTTTAACTTAAATCAAAGATGATGTTCTGTGTATGGTTGTAAGATATCCTCACCAAATTTAGTACGAATGAAGTTGAACAGTTTGGGCGTCGTGTTTAACATGTTATTGATAAACAGATTGGGAGTAACACAAGGTTACGAGCAAGTGTGTGGCGTTGTGTACGGCGTTACACAAGGTACTGCCGGCATCCCTGTGTACAGAACAGAATCACAAATCACATTACTCGAACAAATGAAATCTTGGGTGAGGTTAACTAATTGACGAACGGGTTAATCAGCACTTGCCATGACCGGAATTTGAACTCCAACCACACATTCATGAGGCAACCGTGTTAACCACTGCACAATTCACCTCACATTAGACACGACCGAATTATCAAATCTGAACGCTCGACCACTTTCGCTTGTGAGCAATGATCAGGTTGCCCGATCGTCTCGAGAGGAGACACAGTTACTGCCTGTTAACTCCAATCGATAACCCCGCGATTAGGACTTCCGAGACAGGTCGAGATCACAGAACTCATTAAACCTGCAAGGCGATATTTTAGATTACTGATGAGTAGTCGGGGATTTGGTTTATTTTCAAGAGGCTGACTGCGAAGTCTATCTGAATGCGGAGGCTGCGATCAAATGTGAATGGTGTTCAATTTGAAAATAAACCAAATCCCCGACTACTCTTCATTAATCAGCACTGTTTCACCAATACTTGTGGTCTTTGTGTTCCCATCAAAATAAAGGGCCACACGGCCTACTTTACAGACTTTCTCTTCACTGAAAAACACCGTCAAAGTTGGACAGATCTTTCAACGCTTCACATTTCCTCAATACATCAGGTGTCCGTGATGCCTACTGGAAGCTGGTTTCACTGGAATCGTTGGTTTTGAGAGTGGTCCGCTTTGTTATAGAGTGGAGAAAAACTACCAAGAGTCAGTACCACTTTTTCCTGCAAACATGGCAGAGGAATCTGCTTGAGAATATCCACCGAGTGAGAAGGGCTGAGTCAGTGTATTGTAGAGAGTTTCGAGTCCACCGTTCACAACTGAAATGAGGGTGGATCGGTTTTGTTGCTCCCGAACTTTACTCGGCATCTGCGTGAAGGTTACTAGTAGCAATTGCATTGGGTATTTTAGTAGTCACTTTGTAACAGTGGATTTTAGTTGCTCCTTCAGGTGAGATTTTCTTACGGGTTTTCTATTCTCTGCCCTCACGGTAACGCACCATACTCAGGGTTACCAGTTGCTTATTTTATTCAAAATTAGCCTGATAAGTGTATGAGCGTATGGCAACCAGCGGCAGGCACTGAACGTAATTAACTGTCACGTGGTCGACCGCGCTCGAATATAGCGTAAAAAGTCACGTGTGCATATGGTTTTGGTCTGCGCCAGCCAATCGATTGCGGGGTGTGACGTGAACTCACGACTAAAAAACAAGTTAACTCGTACTGTTGCAATCGTTTGTAATTCCAGTACTGCCGCAATTATACTTCAGCACTATAATATGAATCTTCCGACTTTTCAAAGGACTGGATTTTCTTTCATCGTCAATATGTTCTCCTGTTTTCACTTCAGCAGTACCAACCAAGGGATAAGAGTCATCCGTGCTTGGTAAGCTTTCTACTGTTTGATACATTTGGTGTTTGTATGATATACCTGTCTGAAGCGTGATTGTTTGTTTGGCACTGATTTTATTACAAGCTGAACCATCTTGCAAAGTTGTAGAGGCAATAAAGTAGACTGGTCTCGCTGTTCGCACACTGAAAACAGTTGGTTTGTTCGCTAGGTGCTTTTGTAGGATAACTCGTTCAGAACAAGACAGTGAGCCACTGGTTAGTTAATAACGTGTCACTCTTTCATATAATTTATTGTCACCATAACTGGGAATCGCGGGCGGATTTTGAACTAGTTTCCAGCGAGTGTTTGGAGTATTAATTGGCGTTTAATAAATGCACGTTATTTCGTGGACGACTGAAGCGGTTTAGCAACAAGCTGTGCGAATCTGTTTTTTTTTTAAAGATTTTATGGATAATTTCTGTGAGAAACCTCCAAATATTCTATACATATATAAAATACACTAGCGTTTTGTAAATATGAAGCTGACTAGAATTTTCTGTGCTATCATTATTTCATGTGAGTCGCGTTCGTAAAGAAACTGCATGTGCGTGATCTGAGTGAAAAACATCAGTGCGCTTCCCTTCCATAAACATTTCAACAGTTGTTCAATGCACAAGAAGACAAGCGTCTACAACTTTTACAATTCACTTCTAAAGAGTCCGCGGGGGTGTTACTCTGGTTTCATAACGTTCTTGACGTCTGACTTTAATAAACAAATGAATAATATATTTAGATAATTTTATATCAGACGTAAAAATGATGTTTAGGTATCTCACGTGAGAAAAGTGGTGTAGCGAACAAGTTCGTTTTCGGTTGCTCATCATCAGGCCAATTACAAAACATTTATGGGGAACAGAGTTGTCCGGGCAAGGTTAACAAAAACAGATGGCATGTTCAAGTGAGTTCAGACACGTTAAAGTCACACACGGAGACAACGTACTGATACGGTTATGTCACAGGAATACAATCGGACAATTTTTGTACGTGCTATATGAAAGCTGCAAAAGCTTACAATAAAACCAGTGAGTCAACGGCTCTATTGCCGAAACAGGTGCACATCGTGGCAATCAACAGAACCAAGAGACAAATGCAAAGGTGAAGACCAGTGGAGAGTATTGTATAAACCATCTGGTGATCTAATATCATAGTTGAGTGTTTTGGTAAAAACTGTCAAGGGGTTTGTTTGGGTACTTTATCGCAAATGTGTGAACCAAAGAAAACGTGTCAACAGTGTAAAGTTAAAATGAACTGGGAGGAAACAGTGATTGGTGTGAACGTTGACGTTTGACTATTATAGTCAACAGGCTGCCTAAGATTCCTGAAGTAGTCAAAGGACTAGGTAATTTGTAAAACCAACAATCCGTTTTTAGTGTATGCCAACCGAGGGCTTTGTTAAGAAGAGCTTTCAAAAACTCTCGGCATTCTGAAAGATTCCATCGTGAATCTGTATCACAGTGTTCTTTTCGTCGTAACGGGTATTTTGCTGCATTTGGGGATGTGTACATTGCTGCTTTCTCAGAATGATCGCATCCACATGACAGACAGCTAATGGTTGAAGTATCATGTACATCTTCAGTTAACGGTCTGTTTTGGTCCATGCCTATGGCATCTATTCCAGGTATGTGGAAGTAAATTAAACAGACAACGGTTATTCTGACTAGCTTTGTGGTAAAAATTAAACAAACGCGATTAAGGGTTTAAAATCACTAGCCTACAGAGCTTGACTACCTGCTGCGACTGAATACGTTAGAACATCATCATCAACGTATAGCTTTCACAGCGGCGAGGTCACTGTGATGAACTGAGAACACCTAGGGCTTGATAAGTACGCTGACTTATCTACATTTGTAAGATTTCGACAAGATTATGTTTAAGTATCAACCAAGGAATCCCAGCTTTTACGTTTTCAAAACTATACTGATACTTCTACTCGCACAGGACTGACGTTTAAAAGATTTACGCAAGAAATTTGTCGGACTCCATTGATGTGTAACAAGATGTCACTGATTGTTGGATAAGGTTTCTCTGCGACCCAGCGACTATGCGCTTCAGGGTCAGTGATAAACAAACATCGGCGTCTATCGGGTTATCCAAGTAAAAGGCCTGTCATCCTTTGTTACATGGATTTGGGAGAGAAAACTGTCTGTCAGTAAGGCAATTTATCGTGTCCTCGTGTAATGTCATTTGTTTGAATCTCGTTACATATAGACCTAGTAAATATGCACTCGAAAGAAGTGTAACGAAACAGGCGGAGGTGTCAACACAAAAATTAGCTGTTATGTGCTCTCGATAAAAAACAGTGGAAAGTTACACTTAAATTCTCTGACCCTCGAAAAAAGCGCGCAAGATGAATAGACGTCTTCCCAATTTTTGCTGATGTCTCAGTTTCAAATGTGTTTTATGTTCTTACATACTGTTGCAGAAATTTAACCTCCTTAATTGAATAGCGATTAGAATATTACAAATAAAATGATGATCCCATAAGCACCTCAAAAATAAAACACTAAAACGCGGAATGCAGAACTTCTACTAGTTGTTGTACATTACCTTAACTTTGCGGCTACTGGTCACTCTTTTAAACTGAATTCTACCTAGCACAATCTTTTCATTCTCCCGGATCAAAGTTAGGAACAGCACAATTTTAAATTCGAAATGCAGAGTAGAAATGGAATGGTGCCTCTATTGATTCTTGAGACACGGCCTATACTGCTACCTTGACGAGGTGGTCGGACTTCTGTACTGTTTTGATCCGGCGGGCTATGCTGACTAGGACTCCGGTCCTTCCAGGTGCAACCTTGTCAGACAGGCCAAAGGGGAGCAGTTACACTCATAGGATTGTATGTCGCACTACTGACCGCGTAGGAGTGCTTAGGTAGTGAGGCACGATCCTATGGGCATACAGCAGAAGGGCATACAGCAGAACTATTTTTATAGTTGCGGCACTGCTGTCTTCCGTATCAGGAAGAAGGGGGTTAGAAAAGGTACCCTTAAACAAAGAGCACTCCGATCGCCCAACGGTTGACCGTGA